>JANSVA010068278.1:0-12058 GCA_025504915.1 Erythroxylum reticulatum | reverse complement strand
ATAATAATAATAATAATAATAATAATAATAATAATAATAATAATAATAATAATAATAATAAGGACATTTTGGTCTTCTTGTTACTTATTCCTTTCTTATTCCAAGTTTATATTTTTAAACCAAACTTTTGAATAAAAATTCTTTCCGTATTCCATTCCTTAAACCAAACAAAGTAATACTCATTTTGTTCTATTCTTCATCTTTTCTATTCCTAAGAATAAATATTCTATTCCTTATCTATTCCATTCCTTGAACCAAACAGGCCGTTAGTATTCTTTCATATTTACTATCTTAACCTCCCCGTAGGTAATGGGATGTTACGCTTATAACTCAATAAAACCATTAAAATCATAATTCATATCTCACTGTATCACTTTCAGATTTTTCCCAAAAACTAACTTTCGGCTCTATATTTCTTAATGATTTAGACAATGAAAATGAAGTAATTTGGTAATAATGTCTTTTAGAGAATTGTTCTCCCATCCCTTAAGTTTCTAATTACGACAAAATCATTCAATTTAGTTTAGAAATCTGAAAGTTATTCTCCCAATATTTTCAGATTGTTCTCATTCTAAAATAATACACTAGATTCAACTTCCATCCATAAATTGAACGTCTTAGAGTCTGAATTACAATTCAACTTCTCATATGATTTGTATCTCTATGTCTCTAATTTACTACAAATTAAATATCATCTCATTTGGACATCTATAGAAGACGTTATAGTCAAAAGAAACAAGACTGTTCAGTTTGTAATTTCTCTCGGGTGTTCAAACCAAAATCAAGTCACGATTACTTTTGGAGAGCATAGTGACTTGATTTGAAAAATAAACATCATTCTAGCAATTAAACTGATGGGGGTTAGGGAGAAAATCCACGGTGCATGACTCACAGGTGTGAGGAAAAGTCACGAGTGTGACAGATAAGATAAGAATAAAAATGTTTTGAACACCCTTTGCATACCCGTCCCACGTTTTTCACACTATCTCTCTCAATTTACTTTGGATTGCTACGATTTTTGTTTTAGACGTATAGCAATCTCATGTCATTTAGAGGTTAGACGAAGGAGATATAGCCAAAAGATTGAAGGATGTTGCATTAGCCCTCATCCTTTCAAGTCGTGATCGTGCACTACAGACCAACTTGTGAAGTCGCGATTGCACTTCATCGCAATCGCAACATTCAGTGAAAAACATTGAGGTCATGATCAGGATGAAGAACGATCACAACTTTCGGTGAATAGTAGAGGGCTCGCAATCATGCTTAAGCACGATCGCGGCTTTCCTAGTTGCACACCTTCTCTTCAAACCTCCCTCATTTCTAACCCATATAACTTTCAATCAAAAACTCAAAAAATTTAAAACTTTATATCAATAAAAAGCTAAAAGAAAGATATACAACTTTCATGAAGACAATTTCATCAAAATATTTCTAGATCAATACAGTTTAATCACGAAAGTTTCAGACCAAAACTAACTTCTCTAACTTATCTTCTTCAGTTTATGTGCTTCCTCTTTCATTCCTTTACACTTTCCTTCCATTTACATTCTCTAGTTTAATTTTATCATTATAACTCTCATTTAGCTCAACACATTCACAACAATTCCAAAAATCCATGCTTAAATAAAATCATCAAGAACAGAAGAAAAATCATTCAAGCATTTCACCATTCTCTGCGCTTTCTTCACTTTCATTTTCCTATATTTTCATTTTCTGCATTCTTTTAATCCTTTTCCTCTAGCTATCATTTAAACAATCTTTCTCATCTCAGATTGTCATCTTACAACTATTCTTCAACTCTAAATTCCTGCTTTTGATCATCTTTGAAAACACTCTAAACTCACATATACAGTGAATACATAACCATAAATAGAGCATTTACTTATTCTTTTCTCCAAATTTTTCTATACTTAATCATACACTGTTCATATGATCTTTCAACTTATAAATCATTTCTACACTATTTTAAGACATTTAGATCATCAATTATTTGAATATCACACATAAAAAATTTTCATATCATATACCCTCAGTGTTCATGAAAACACCCATTTTTCTTCATGATCATGCAATGACAAACAAGTCACCATCTTGGTTTCACAAACCAACAACTCTAAAGGGTTTAAACAATACTTACTTGATATTTTCATGCAACTCACGTAATACCACTTTAGGGGTCAGCAAGCTTCGATATTTCTTAATGCAAAGAGAGGGAAACCAAAGTTGGGAATAGAAGTGAATAGATAAAAACAAGGTTTAACTTAGGAGGAGTTTTGATGAAAAACTCCGTGTTACAGAAAGAAAACATTTTGGAGAAGAAAACTACGAGAGAGAGATGAAGACAAGAACAGTAACTTGTCTTTTAAGGTTAAGGAAATTTAACTTAAAAACTTGGACGCTTGTCCACTTCTGGAGACATTAGCTAATTTCTCCAAACTAATTAGTTCTATTTGAACTAGTTCCATTAAATGCCATCTTTTCATTACAATTTTCTCCAAAATTTTCAATATCATCTTCTTACAAATTCTATGTCATCTATGAAATTTACAAAGTCATTTTAAACAATTCTTTAATATCATTTAGTTTCCTAACTCTATTTTTCATACATCAATTTACTCACCAAGTGGCATTTTCCTAGTACAATTATATCCACATTTTCAAAAATAAATTCTAAAATTCACCAGAGTTCAAAATTAAAAGCTACACTTTCCAATTAAAATTTCAATGCAACAATTTCCCAATTCTCAATAATATCACATTCGAATTCAATTATACCTTGAATTATCTATGAATGCATGTACAATTATTTTCATGTGCAAAAAAATTCACTATTCACGTCTATGCGTATATCATATAATGTATGAGTATGCAATGCATTTCTAATCTCTCAATACTCTTTCATATTTACTATTTTAACATCTCCACGGTAATGGGATGTTACAGGTTTGCCACAATCATGACAGAGAGCATAATCTTGACGCGGACAACCTTTCAAATTTAAGTATTCAAAGGACTTTTCAGACCTTTTGGGCATGGAAAAACCCTAGGATTTACCCAAAATGGAAAATACTATATAAAGAAATAGAAATAACCTAGAAAGGAGCTCTTTAATATGCCACATTGGGGTAAACTCGAAGAAGAGAGAAGAAAAAAAGAGAGAAGATGAAGAAGAGGGGTTGCTGCTTTCCCCGAGCATCCTGATCCCCTTCCAAAGTATTTCATTCATCTTTGTGCTCTTTTTCTTAGAAAGTTCAGATCGATACGAATACGTTGATGGATTTGGGTTTGATCATGATGTTCTAATTTTCTTTAGGAATTTAGACTTGATTTAATCTAGTTATTTTTATGTTTATTCATTTGGGTGTTATGATTAATTGCTATAACTTTATGCTTCAGTAATAAATCAAGAGAGTGAATTGAATGCAAAATGATTGGGATGGGTTGATGAGAGCTAAGTTATCTAGTAGACCACGCAATTAATCAAATCGGTTATTATACGAAGCTAGATCTCATGTGATACCTAGTTGTTTTTTAGAAAGCTTAAGAATTGATTAGGGTTAGAGTTGTTCATAATTGAGAGATTACATGTTTGGTATTTAACCTAATTAGGGATTATTAATTAGGGTTTGTGATTGTAACTTAAGAAAGAGTAATCCTTCATTCGATAGTCTAAATCTGACACCTTATTAACACGTAAATGACTAGGTTAGCAATATTGATAGGAAAAATCCCCCTTTCTCATAATTTGGAACTTCTTCTTATGTGATTTCACATTGTGAATTTGGTATAGCTCAATTTAATTTCTTTTCGTGTTAATCTAGAAATTAATTTTTTGCCAATTATCTTCACGTGTTTATTTTTTTTGTCTACTTTTTATTTTCATTTTCACAATTCTTAGGGCCTTAGATAACTTAGAATTGAATTAATTCACCACTTCTCGAGGGATTGACACCTCACTTACCATACCCATAACTTGTGTACTGTAGTATTTTAAGGGCTTATAAATTGTAAATTGTAGGATTAGGTTAGTTCTTCTAGTTTAAGGCATTTTCACCACTCTTATGTCTGTACAATTGTATGAACACAAGTTTTACTCAAAGTACAATTTGGATCGTGGAAACCTTAGCAATCATCATGACTCACTTAGAATGAGCCATTTGAGGAGCCAAATGCTAAGAAGAAGAAATGTAGGAACTAATGGAAGAAGAATTTCAACAAGAGTTCAATCAAGGAGGACATCAAGGCAACCAGCTGTGATTCCTCATGAACCTTATGAGACTGGGGTTTAATAGTGCTAATCAAGGAGTAACCAAACCACTAGTTCAAATTGTTTCTTTTGAGATTAAATTGGCCCTATTGAACACGTTTTAAACAAATATGCAATTTTATAGGGAACGACCAACGAGGATCCTAATACATATATTAGAATCTTCCTCAAAATTTGTGATACCTTTCAATATTATGGGATGCAAGAAGGTGCTGTTAGAATGAGATTTTTCCTGTTCATGCTGAAGGATAAAGTCAAAGCTTGTTATCACTTACTGAGCCCCTCAAATGTCACAACGTGAGAGCAATTGGTACATGTATTCCTACATAAGTATTTTCCCTCACTAAAATGATGAAGATGACAAAAGAAATTACAAACTTCCAACAGACTGATGGGGAATCACTTTATGAGGCATGGGAGAGATATAGAGAGTTGTAAAAGAGGTGTCCACACCACTTCCTACCAAAAGAATTTATTTTGCAAACCTTTTACAATGGAGTCAATCCACTCATAAGAGTTACCATAGATGCAGCATTAGGCAGATCGCTTATGTGAAAGACTATTGACGAAGCAGAGGAGTTGTTAGAAGAAATTGACAATAATAATTGTTTGTGAACAAATGAGCAAAATAGACAACATATAACCCTCTGAGAGTATAAGGGAGCTATAGTTGTCGACCAAATAACAAAAATGCAAGCTAAGATCAACAACTTGAATCGACAACTAAACAATATGAAGACTTCTTCTTCATCCCCTGTAAAAGATATTTAGAGAAGGTGTGAGTTGTGTTGATAGGACAGCCATGACAATATTGATTGTTTCTTGATGAAGGACTAAGAAGTAGAGCAAGTTAACTATATGGGCACATAATTTGATAGAGGTGGAGGGAACAATCCCTATTCCAACACTTATAACCTTAGGAAAATCACCCTAACTTCTCTTAGTCGAACAATATGGGAGGTCAATTCTGACCTCAAGGAGCACCGGATTTCTAAGTGGAGAAACCAAACTCTATGGACTTTAAGTTGGATAAGATCTTAGAAAAGATTGGAGGCATAGAAGATGCTCATAAGAGGCTAGAAGGGAAATTTGAACAAGTGACAAAGAATTATGCCTCCTTTATACATCATTTAGAGGTTCAAATAACCTAGTTGTCAAACACTCTGTCTGCTTTAAATGTGGGAAACCTCCAAAGCACTTTTGAAGCAAAACAAAGGGAGCAACTTAAAGCTATCACACTTCAAAGTAGGAAAGAACTGGAACCACCGATAAATACAAAAGTTACAATCTCTCCTCCTGTTGAGAAAGACCAAAAAAAGGAGACAGAAGTGAATATGAGTAAGAACCCACCTTATATTGCTTCTTCACCATACCTACTTAAAGTTCCATATCCCTAGCGGTTGTAAAAGAATAAATTAGATGCACAATTTGTGAAGCCTGTTGAAAAACTAAAGACATTGCAAGTAAATCTTTCATTTGACGAGGCTTTGGAACACATGCCAAAATATGCTAAGTTTTTAAGAATATGTTATTAAAGAAGTGTATGTGGGAAGAGAACCAAACTGTAGCTTTAACTTCCATCTGTAGTTCTATAGTTACTAGTCAGATGCTATCCATGCTGAAAGATCCAGGGAGTTTCACAATATCCTGTGTGGTTAGTGACCTTGAATTCACAAAATGCCTCTATATTTAGGAGCACTTATCAACCTAATGCCTTTATTGATATTCAGAAACTTGAGGCTCGATGAGGTCAAGCCAACATCAATGTTAATTCAGTTGTCTAATCAATCTATTGAAAGATCATTTGGAGTGGTGGAAGATCTTCTTATGTAAGTGGATAAGTTCATTATCTTTGTGGACTTTGTGGTTTTAGAATTGAAGAGGAAAATAATTGTCGGCTGATTATTAATTGACTTTTATGAACATAAGAAAGCATTAATTGATTTCCATAAAGGAAAACTGACACTTCAGATGGTTGAAGATCAATTAGAATTTAATATGAACAAGGCCATAAAGAGTCTAAAGGAAAGAAACTTGTATATGAAAATTGAAATTATGAATGTAAGTGTTCAAGAACAAGTAATGAATTACATTGCAGAAGTAAAGTCAATAGAAGTGGAGATAGATAATAATGTTGAGAATATGAAAAAGGTTGAGTTTGAAGGAGAGGATGAGATGGAGGAGTAGGGTGTTCAAACTCTCCAAGATATATTAGTTTAAATCAAAGCAACCATACCACCCTCAATAGAGAAACCACCCACCTTAGAGTTTAAACCTTAATCTACACATCTCAGATATACCTTTCTAGGTGAAGTTCAAACGTTACCCATCATTACTTCTAATCAATTGGATGAGAACCAAGAGAGTAAGGTGGTAACAGTTGTCAGGAAGCGAATCAAGGCCATGGGGTGGCAGATATCCAACACTTGAGGTATAAACACTAATATTTATATGTATCAATAAACTTTGAAGAAGGAAGTAGAGTGGTGAGGGAATGTCAATGTAGGTTGAACCCTCACATGAAAGAAGTGGTCAAGAAAAAAGTAGTTAAACTTTTAGATATTGAGATAATCTATCCCATATTTAATAGTGAATTGGTTAGTCCGATACAGTATGTACCAAAGAAAGGTTGAATGATCATAATGGAGAGTGAAAATGAGGAATTAATTTCAACAAGAATAGTCACGAGATGGAGATTGTGTATAGATTATTGTAAACTTAATAAAGTGACAAAAAAGGATCATTTTCCTATCCCATTCATAGATCAAATGATAGAAAGGGTGGTTGGTCATTCATTCTATTGCTTCGTGGATAGTTATTCGGATTACAATTAGATATTCATCTATCCAGTGACCAAGAAAAGACCACGTTCACATGTCTTTACATTACCTTTGCATATAGATGGATGCCTTTTGGATTTTGCAATGCTCTAGTGACATTTGAAAGGTTTATGATGTCTATCTTTACGAATATGATGGAAGACATAATGGAAGTTTTCGTGGATGATTTTTCAGTTTTGGAGTTTCTTTTGAAATGTGCCTAACCAATTTAGATAGGGTACTCCAAAGATGTGAAGAATCACACATAGTGTTGAATTGGGAAAAGTGCCACTTTATAGTACAGGAGGGAATAGTGTTAGGACACAAAATTTCTCACCACAGATTTGAAGTGGATAGGATGAAAAGGGAGGTTACAAATAAATTCTCCCTCTAATCGATGTTAAGGGAGTGCAAGGATTCCTTGGTCATGTTGGGTGTTACCGCCACTTTGTTCAAGATTTCTTGCAGATTACAAGACCCTTGGCAAACTTATTAGTCAAGGATATGCCCTTCCTTTTTGATGATGGTTGTTTATTTGCACTAAATCAATTAAAGGAGGCATTAACATCATCCCCAATCTTCAAACAATCTGATTGAACACTCCCATTTGAGGTCATATATGATGCAAGTGACTAAGCTATAGGTTATACATTGAGTTAAAGAAAAGAAAAAATGTTGCATGTGATATATTATACAAGCAAGACCCTCATGAGGCCCCAACTTAACTACACTACCACAAAAAAGGAATTACTCGCCTTGGTGTATGTAGGTGATAAGTTTCGATCATATCTTCTGGGGTTAAAAGTGATCTTATTCACTGATCATGCTGCTTTAAAATATCTTTTCAACAAAAAGAATGTGAAATCGAGGCTTATTCGATGGGTACTTTTCTTATAGGAATTTGATATCAAAAGATGAGATATAAAGTGAACAAAAAATGTGGTTGCAAACCATTTGTGACATTTGGAAGGAGTGGAATGTGAGCAAAGTGATTATATTAATAAGAAATTCCCTGATGAAACCTTGATGTTACTTAACAGCCTGACGACACCATGGTTTGCTTATTTTGCAAATTATATTACCAGTGGTAAAATCCCCTCTGATTTATCATATCAATAGATGAAATGATCCTTACATGAATGTACTAGATATCTATGGGATGAACCAATCTTGTATCAAACATAAGTTGATGGTTTAATAATACGAAGTGTTTCGAATGAAGAAATGTTGGATATATAACATAGTGTCATGAAGCTCAATATGTTGGCCACTATAGAGAAAATAAAATAGCAACTTGAGTACTTGAATGTGGATTTTATTGGCAACATTTGTTCAAGGATGTTCAAGCTTTCGTGGCATAATGTGATCACTTTCAAAGAGTATGCAACATCTCCAAAAGAAAAGAGATGCCTTTATTTAACATTTTGGAAGTTAAAGTCTTCAATGTATAGGGCATCAACTTTATTGGCCCTTTCCCATCCTCCAGGGAGAACATGTACATTTTAGTATGGCTAGATTACATATCTCATTAGGTTAAAGCCATGACATCTCCAACTAATGATGGGAAAGTTGTACAAAAGCTTGTAAAATGATTATTTAACAGATTTGGGGTGTTAAGAACTATAATAAGTGACAGAGGAGCATAATTTTTCAAGACATCTTTTGATTTTCTATTTAAACAATACAGGGTCCACTATCATGTTGCCACCCCTTACCACCCACAGATCAGTTGACAACTTGAGGTTGTAAATCGAGAGCTCAAGTGTATTTTATAAAAAATAGTAAATAGTTTGAGAAAGGATTGGGCATTCAAACTGGATGATGCCCTGTGGGCTTATTGAATCGCTTTCAAAACTCCAATTAGCAATAGCCTTTCAGGCGTGTCATTTGCTTGTTGAATTAGATCATTGCACACTCTGGTCAATGAAGGTCTTAAACTTTGATTGGAAGCAGTCCCGTGAAAATTTCTTTTGCAACTTAATGAACTCAATAAGTTTCGACATAATGCCTATGAAAATGCCAAACTTTATAGAGAAAAGGTGAAGAACTGGTATGATTCTCATTTGAGGACAAAAGATTTCAAGTTTGGGGATATACGATCTTGCTATACAATTTAAGGCTGAGGCTATTTCCAAGAAAACTTAAATCACGTTGGAGTGGACCTTTTAAGGTAACTCAAGTGTTTTCTTATGGAGCCTTTGAATTGGAAAACTCAAACAAGGAGACCTTTAAGGTCAATGGGCATTCTTGCAAACCATATCTTAGAGGAGTGATTTCTAAGGAAAAGGAATTAATTTCCTTCTTTTCGAACAATTGAACACACTTCCAAGGATGCAAGGTCAAGATAATGACCCTAAATTATCACATTTAGCAGTTAGATTTAAATCATTGTTCCATTAAATTTGTTTTCAATTGCATAATTAATTGGAATGAATTAGATCACTAATTCTCTTACTCTTTTAAATTACTTATAAAATCGGAAAACACTCTTAATTTCAAACGGACTTGGTCTCAACACTATCGCCATCAATGACCATGACAAATTTTATGCTCTTAACCCTTATCTTTTCATTTCTGTATTTATCTTACCATTATGTTTTTGTATTATTTCATTTTTATTCCCACCTTATGTATTGTTTGTTTATTCTTCTCATATTGAGGAAAAAGTGTTGTCCAAGTGTGGGGAGGCTTATGTGCATGTATGCTTTTATTTTGAATGGGAATTTTGCATATCATATGTTAGTTTATTTAGGTTTGCATGATGTATTCGTGTGAATGTTCCAATGGCTAAGACTTATCGGAATCGATTTCGCTTTGAACATGGTCTTTTAGGTTGTGAAGATTTCTTAGCTTGTGAAATTAGTGTTCTAGGTTATTTCGGTTGAATATGCATGCTAATTAAGATATGATGTTATTTCATTCACTATGAGAATTTACCACATTCATTTATAAATTTAGGCCAATCAAATACGCAACATCGTTAGTTTCTTTTCATGAGATTGATTAGCTTAAGAAATGAGGTAGGTAATAATAATAATAATAATAATAATAATAATAATAATAATAATAATAATAATAATAATAATAATAAAGTGTGCAAATCTTAAATAAATTACTATTCTGCTGACCCTTTTTAAAACAAATCAGGTTATGAATAAAGCTAATAGCTAGTTGAGATTGTGATGTAGCTGAGTAACTGGGGAACATCCGTCATAAATGTTTTCCGTCACATCAAAAGGATATAATGACATTCCAACCAAGCCACTTAATAAAACCATGGCCTAGTTGAGTAATCAAGGAACGTTCATCACAAATGTTTGCCTTCTCATCAAAAGGTTAGGTTCATTTCAATTAAAATTAAAATAAATAATATGTTGTTTAAATATCCTTCTGATTTTCTGAACAATATGATTTCTTATGAAAAGTCGCTTAAGGATAGTTACATTTTTTTTACTAAATAATTATCAATGTATATGTGTAAACAATAGGAGTGAATGAATGTAACATTAAGTATTGGTTATTATGTATATTTAGTTTGAAGTATTTAGATACAAATTTCACAAGTTAATAAGTTAGAAAAACTTTAGGGATCGTGTTTGTAGTTAGATTTGTTTCGTGAAGTTTAATACCATTGTCCCAGTATTGCATTGTGTGTGTTTTGTTGTTAATTGTGTTTAATGTGTTTTTGTTTTGTACAAAGTTATTAATAGTGGTAGGTTGCATAATGTTTTAATGGGTAGTTTAGCATGTGTTTAGTTGTTAAATTGAATAATTAGTACATGTTTAGGTTAGGATTGTGTTATTTAGTTAAATATTTATGTTTGAGTATTTTATGGGTTAGAGTATGAAATTGAGCTTAAATTTTGTGTATTTAAGGTGCCTTGATGTGTTTGTTAGTATTTCAGATCAGATATTAAAGAACAGAGCAAAATCAGAGGAAGCCCAAGATTTGACCTAAGCCCATAATTGTGGCCCATATGCCATGATGGCGATAGAAGCCTGGTAGGTCTGCTATGATCATGATAGAAAGATAAATCTTGGCCATAATCGTGGATTAAGTGACAGAAGACGTGGACAGCCTTCGAAACTTAAGTTTTTTAGGGACTTTTCAGACATTTTTGGCACTGGAAAAACCCTAGGGTTTACTCAAAATGAAAAGTACTATATAAAGAAAGAGAAATGACCTAGAAAGGAGCTCTCCAATATGCCATTTTTGGGCAAACTCCAAGAAGAAAGAAGAGGAAAAAGAGGGGGGATAAGTCGACTTTTACTATTGTTACTTTCTCGAGGCATCCTGATCCCCTTCTAAAGTGTATTTCATTCATCTTTGTGTTCTTTTTCTTTAAATGTTTAGATGGATATGAATATGTTGATGGATTTGGGTTTGATCATGATGTTCTAATTTTCTTTAGGAATTTTGACTTAATTTAGTGTTAATCTAGTTATTTTTGTGTTTAATTATTTGGGTGTTATGATTAATTGTTATAACTTCATGCTTTAGTAATAAATCAAGAGAGTGAATCAAATGCAAAATGATTGGGTTGGGTTGATGAGAGTTAAGGGATCCAATAGATCACACAATTAATAAAATTGGTTAATATACAGAGATAGATCTCATGTGAGACCCAGTTGCTTTTTAGAAAGCTTAAGAACTAATTAGAGTTAGAGATGTTTGTAATTGAGAGACTACATGTTTGGTATTTAACCTAATTAGGGATTATTAATTAAAGGTTGTGATTATAACTTGATAGATAGTAATCCTTTATTCGATAGTCTTAAACCGACACCTTATTAATACATAAATGACTAGGTTGGCATTAATGATAGGAAAAATTCCCCTTTCTCATAATTTGGAACTTCTTCTTGTGTGATTTCTCATTGTGAATTTGGTATAACTCAATTTAATTTCTTTCTGTGTTAACCTACAAATTAATTTTTTTCCCAATTATCTTCACGTGTTTACTTTTCTGTC
>JANSVA010068268.1:0-12059 GCA_025504915.1 Erythroxylum reticulatum | reverse complement strand
ATGAATCACACATCCAAACTAGACTTCTTTTTACACTCTTACCATTATCCAACAACAACACCATGCACTTATAATCCTATTCAAGATAGACTTCTTCACATGTGAACCATTATCCAAAATGACTTTTTGAATCTAAGTCAAACAAGGATTATTGGTTAGCTATCATCATCCAATTAACATCTTATAGGCCCAATTAATAAAGAATGCCAAAACTAATTACTTAGATATATAACATATATCCTATCAATATATGTTATATAATCATTATACTTTGCATGCCAAACTTAGGTAATCACAAACCATATTCTATTATAAAAATTATTATAATAATTTGGAGATGTAAACTTTTATTAACTTTTAATTAATTTATATTGGTCCCTAAATGGGACATAAGAGGGAGATAAATTATTTATGAATAAATTTTAAGCCTTTTCAAAACTTAATATAACAAATTCAAAGGTTATAAGAAATATTGAATGATATGTTTTTTTTTAAGTATAATATACTAAGCGCGAACGAGATGGTCGTCGTTATCCTAATCCAACTGTCCCAATTTATTCCCATCATCGAATGGCCTCAATTCATTCTGTGGAAACCATGAAACTCTCCTTATACTGAAACGCTCGAAGTTTCTACCTTTAACGCACTAACAAAGTTCTTTCTCACTCTCTCCCTCTCTCCAAGTTCCTGGAGATATTTTCTCTTTCATTATTCATTCTCAAAATGGAGATTGGCTAGCAAGTCTAGTCTTCTTGTGTTTCTAATTGTTTGTAGATGCCTAATCGAGTGTATTTCACTTTGTTTCAATGATGCTTTGCACCTTATTCTTTGCTTGATCATCAGTACTTTATTGGACGCTACAACCTCTCTATGATGTTTCCTCTCTTCTCCTTTCTACTTGTGATCCTTTTCTTTCTTTAATAGTTTGGTCAATAGGCTGATTTTCAATTGAAAGTAGTTCTCGTACTAAATAAATAAAAACCGTAAGATTTAAATTTTTGTTTGTTTCTATTAGTGCACCTTTATGCACGAGATCATGATTTTTTGATTGGTTAACTTCGACAACGGCTTCAAAGCTTTCAAGTTTTAGCTTTTTTCACTCGCCTCACTTCCTTCCCACTAACATAAGGTCTCCTTTTCCTTTCTTTATTAGTCGGTTTTCCTTTTTTTCCATTTTATTGATGATCTTATGGGCTTGTGTAGATTATTCGAGAATATGATGATAAACCCATTTTGGATGAATCTGATTTCACTAACCGAATCAAGTTGCTTTCCACCAATGATAAGGGAGAATGTAGCAAGAAGCAAGAATCATGTGGCGACGATTTTTTGAAGTCCGATGGGAATTTGCTTGAATGCTACAGGTCATTTATCGGTTTTCATAATTTCATCATAATTTTATTTTTTTAGAAATGTTATGTAATGTGTTGGGTTTCTTGTTTTGTGTTGAGGAAGAGGTAGGATTTTTATTTTCCTCTTAACTAAGGATTCATTAAATTTTTGGGGTCTCGTTATGTGTTGATGATAACTAAAAGAAGAAAAATTGGAGTTATTTGTGGACATGCAATATATTATGTCATCAAGAGTAATTAATAAAAGAAAACAACTAAATTTAAAATTTAATAACTAAATGATTAAAAAATATATCAAATTTAAAAAATGAAAATATAATAATTTGTTGACTAAATATATAAACATAATTTATGCTAAATTTAAGTGATTTACTGACATAATATTAAATTTTTACTTTGAATCATTTAAAGTTTGATGCTTTGTATTTTATTTATAATATTATTCACACGAGTGGAGTTAAGTAATTTTACTTTTGCAATCTAATATAAATTATAAAGTTTTTAACGTGTGGTAATTATTTAATATTTTATGAAGGAAAAATTAAATGGGATAGTTATTTATATTTATTGCATGCACATATGACTTAGTGTTGTTAAATTTAAATCCAATAATTTATGAGTGTTTTTGTTTAAATATTATACATATAAAGAATATATAACACATTTTATTTCATCTATGAGATTTATATTTCATATTGTAACTTATAATATTTTAATTTACTCATTTCCTAAAACATTTTTATTTAAGAAAAAATAATTTGCTTTTAAACTATAATTTAAGTGCATTTGAACTGTTTATTTTTATTAAATTGATGTCAAATTTTATATTATTATTAATTAAATTTAAATTACTTGATTTACCTTTTAATATACCTTTTTTTGAAAAAAAATTACTATAACTTTCATAAATTGTCGACTTTTTAAGTTTAATAAACAATAAACTGAAAAGTTTGAAATTGATTTAACAAAATAAAACTTAAGGAATATTAATAAATCTAAACTTTTTCATCTTCTTCTCTTATAGCATCATCGAATAAGTGTATTGTTCATCTATAAACTCTTCTTATCGAAAACAACTTCAATTACATATTTTCTATAATGATAAGATACTTTACCGTCCCCTTTTCACATACGTATTAAATAATATCACAACATATTACATGTGTACTCTAAGCTCCAAAAGTAAATAGAAAGTCTGGTTCAAGTACAAAACATCTTCATAGAAACTACAAAGTAATTGATGAGCCAATTCACCTAAGCCTTCCCTTCTTTCGCACAACAATACTCAATTGGGCTCTACCTACATTATCTATGATCATATAAGATCTCATTTCTCTTTGTAAGGGCTTAAATATTAAAGTTCTTGTTTGGTAACTATCCATGGATACGTGAGAATATGAGAATGTAACTTTTAAGTAGTTGATAAAAAATAAAATAAAATTTTAAAAAACATGCAATGAATTTTAAATATCCTTTGAATTTTATTCTTAAGGGATGTTCGCATAATTTAGAATCAAATATTATGAATAAGAAATAAATAGCGAGTAAGATATAATTAAAATAATATATTACGATCATTTACATTTAATTTCTTTAATAGCATATTAAGTAAAGCAAGATTTTTATAGTCTTATAATAAAAATCATTCATAGTTATCTAAAAATATAAATTATTAAAAATAAATTTGATTAATTATTTACAAAATAAATCATATACTAATTAAATATGAACATCATCGTTCTTAATATTTGATACCAAAATTTAGGATAACTAGTAAATTGTTTAATTACATTCTTAGTAACTGCATACCAATGCGTATAATCAATAATTGCATTCTTATTTCTTTTTTTTTTATTCCTTCTTTATTATTTACCAAATAAGATCTAAGAGATTAGAATCCTCCATTCCAAATTGTTACAATTTCTTCGTTATTGCTGAATTTTTTGCCTTTTTCTTAAGTGCAACATCTCTATGTTTTTCTTTACCATAACAACTTCTTCTTTTTATACTGTCTCTCCCTTACCATTTTCTCCTTTACTCAGTCAGTCACTCTCCTTACTTCCTTCCAAAGAGTCAAAACAAACTTTTTACTTATAGTCCCTTTTACCTTTAGCCTGTTATCTCTTTAGAACCTAAGCTATCTTAGTGCCAAGTCATTAGGGATGCATCTCTATTTGATAACTTCAGTTTATTTCACCTCCAGCAGTTGAGTCATATTAATTATAATCTCTCCACAAGTAGAAGTTTTTATTAAAAACTTTTCCTTTATCAATTTGGAAGCAACAACACCAGCAGTGATCTTTGTACAAGACTCGAGTAAATTTAAATATCTAATTATAGTGAATTATATAATAATGAAAGTAAACATGACATAAATAAATCTGCCCAACTTTGCCTACACACTTAAATCCCAAGTTCAACATCTTTGTTATTATTTCTTGAAAACTCTTCACTGATACTCGATAAAGTAATTTGTTCCATAATTTTGCCTCTACCAGTTGTTGCACATAAACCTTAAATTTATAAGAAAAAAATATATATTGAGAACAAAAGCATTAATACAAAAACCATATATATTTAAATATCAAATTGCTTATTATAAATCACCTTAAAAATTAAGTGACAATTAGTGTGGGTTAGGAAAAATTTAATAAAACATTGCAAGTATACACCACTTCTATTTTAATTAGGACAATCCACCTTGATGTTAATTTTACGATTTTGAAGCTTTAGAAAAGAATAATCTCAACCAAATTGTAAAATTTTGGATAGAGTCAAAATCCAAATGATCAAAAAGAAAATTATTTGCAATAATAAAAAGTTGTAAAATCATAAAATAATTGATTAAATTTTAACTTCATTTTCGGAAGAATTGCAGAGATTAATGCAAAATTTGACTTTTGATATAATTAAGGTTTTATGAATATTAAATGTATTCATTATAATTGTACATAGATGTGTTATTTAAGTTCTCCTTAATGCAAGACTTTGGTTTTAAATGTTGCATGTGATTAAAATTTGTGAAGTTAATATCTTGTATGTATATGATGGTTGTGTTTATGATTAATATCGGTCCTGTCATATGTTTTCATGATGTATGAAAAACTGAAGGGGATAATTATTTCGCAAACTTTCTGCAAACTTATTTGGCACCAACAAAATAAAAAACAAATGGGAAATAATAAAAACACAAAAAATTTGGTACCGCAGTTCAGAACACCTTGCCTACGTTTGCAGGACCCTAACCCAATTTAATAATTTTCACCGAAGTACAATAGATTCACCCAAGGCTTTACTGAGCTCACCCACTCAACTCTTGATATTATCTCTCAACTTCACTTCTCGTGAAAGAATTTTACACCCAATAGTACGACCGTCTCGTACTAACCTCAACAGAGGATTTTCTCAATCAACACAATAGTACGACCATCTCATACCAGCCTCAAAAGAGGATTTGTCTAACTACTTTTACTCCAAGACAATAGTAAATAAAATAGTTCAAGTATTTAATTAACTGAAAATTAAATAACAAAAACACTTGAGACAAAGAAAACTTCCATATGAATTTTTCTTCTCAAAATAACTCAGCTGAAAGCTTTTGCCATAGTTAATTCTTCTGTAGCACAAATCACGCTGCTGCTCATACTGCTCAATGTTTCCAAGAAAAATTACGCAGTCCACCAAGAATGTTTCCAAGATACACCTCCACTGCCCATAAGTAATTCACGCAGACTGCTTTATAGTATCCCCAAGATAGACCACCTTTGTGACTCACACAAGAACAAAGTGCAGAATCTCCCAAGGATGGTTTTTCCCAAAACACAAAAATCAACTCATGCAAGATGTATCAAGTGTAGTATATCCAGATAATTCAAGGACAAAGAAATTCAACACAAAAGAGAGGTTGCCCAGCCCCACACCATCACACGTGACCCACACTCCTTGAACAACCACAGTTTTTTAGATTTTTGCTGCAACACCTTCTAGGTTTTTTTGTGACTTGCGTAAATACATAGACTTTCACCAAAACAAGGAGATATGCACATGTATTGATAAACTTCAAGATTCCACCGAAAATAGGATGCATATATTGGATAGAATTGTAGCAGCACACATCTTCTCAATTTCTATCATAGATGTAATTTTCAATTCATATAATAATTTCAATTATCTTATATGTCTAATTTAAAATGCCAAAACAAAATAAGATATATATAAAATATATCCTAACAATGTATATGGTGAAAAATAGTTGGTCAGGGCCGGTTAATGATAGTAGATAATTAAGGTAAAGATATATTTTGGTATATATTGTGTTATTCTTAATTTTATAAATTGGTTTAATCTTAATCTGAAGGTGAGATGAGATTTCAGTTGTAGTAAACTAAATAAAATTATATTCTTTCATAAGTGGGTTTTACAACTTCGAAATGGATTGATAAAAAAATAAATTTTATTTTAAACTATAATCAAGGGGCTTTATTTGAATTATATTTTTGTATTTTTCTTAAAATAAGGTTATTCTTACTTATTAATAAAAATGTTTTCATTGTAGAGACTACTTAATCCGTTAAGTTTCTTAGAATATTAAATACTTATTTAATAGCCCTCTAAAATAAAAATTAAATAAATGCATTTTTTTGTCAGTAGTCATGGAAAAACTTTGTATTGATTATAAAATTCTTTGTAGAAAAGTTCGTGATTTGAGATAATTGAATTTTATTTTTCTTTTGTAAAAGATATAAACATGATTTACTTCTTAATAAATCAAATGAGAGATTTCTTTAACAAAATTTGCCTTTCACTAATAAATAGCAAATTTATAAAATTTTGAAAGATTGTTGAATAGTAAATTTGTCTACAAGATCGAAATCACTTTGTAATCTCTATTACTTAAAATTTTTGATATTATTATAACTAAATGTTGATTTGCACCCATTGAAAATAAATTCCATATAACATGGAGTGTTTTTAAATTGTTCAAATAAGTAACCTTTTAAATTTTAAGACCAATTATCCACCATGAGGTGACATTAAGAACAATAATCTACATGAAGCGACCCATTCCAATCCAATCTTAAGGGTACCTATTTAATGAGTTTTAGAAGATATTAATGAATAAAGAATGGAAATCCTTACAATACTCACTTTTTTTTCAATTAGATATAATTAAAATATAATTAAATAATTAAATTTTCTTTTGTACTAATTAAATATAATTAATTAAAATATATTAAAATTTGATGTAAAATTAAATTTTTTAAAAAAATTATTTCTCTATATTTTTAACAAATTAACCATAATGGTAATTATCTTTTCATTTTAACCTACCATCCTAATTCTATTCCTATTCTTTACTATATTATATTCTTATTACCATTCCCCCTTTCCCATCTAAACCTACATTCCCCTTACATGTTTAACATCCAAAGATAATGACGAATTGTCAATAAAAACTGGCAAAATCTTCTTAAGGAACCCTGTTAGGATATATTTTATATATATCTTATCTCATTTTTACATTTTAAATTGGACATATAAGATAATTGGAATTATTATATGGATTGAAGATTGCATCTATAATGAAAATTGAGAAGATATGTGTTGTACAATTCTATCCAATATATGCATCCTATTTTTAATGTAATATTCAAGTCTATCCAATACATGTGAGTAGATCTCCTGGTTTTGGTAAACATCCAAGTGTTTTACGCAAGTCAAGAAAAACCTAAAGGGTTGCAGCAAAGATTAAAATAGTGTGGCTTTGTTCAAGGTGTGGGTCACGTGTACAAGATAGATGGGAATTTGAGCTGCGCAGATGAGGTTTTGAGAAGCTAAGTATTATGTCAATTGATTATTGATTTGAATGGCTTTGGTGTGTACGTGAATCATTGATATAGTAGAGGTTTCATATGTCTCTGAAATAAACTTTGCTAGGCTACACAATAGTTCTTTTGGTGCTGAATTTTTGTCCTTGAAGTTTCAGGAGATAATGCACTTTGTTCTTGTGTGAGTCACAAACGTGGGCCATCTTAGGGATATTATAAAGCATTCTGCGTCAATTACTTGTGGGCAGTGGACTGCATAATTTTTCTTAGAAACGTTGGGCAGTATGGGCAGTAGCGTGATTTGTGTTACGGAAGAATTAATTATGGTGAAAGCTTTCAGCTGAGTTATTTTGAGAAGACAAGTCTTCTTTATCTTAAGTATTTTTGTTATTCAATTTTCAGTTGATTAAATACTTGAGCTATTTTATTTATTATTGTTTTTGACTGAAAGTAGTTAGACAAATCCTCTGACAAAGTTAACACGAGTCGGCCATATTATTGGGTGTGAAAATCTTTCACGGGAAGTGAAGTAAAGGGATAGTGTTAAGGGTTGAGTGGTATCAACTCAATAAAGCCTTGGGTAAAACTATTGTACTTCGGTGAAAGTGATTAAGCTGGGTGAGGGCCTCACAGACGTAGGCAAAGTATGCTGAACTGTGTTACTAAATTTCTGGTGTTTTTATTCTTTTAGTCTTACTTGCTTTTATTTTGTTGGTACTAAAGAAGTTTGCGAAACAAATTAACCTCCTTTGATTTTTCAATTGATATCAAAACAAGGTCACCGATTCAGAACTTGGTAGCAAGTTGGTGCAGATCTTAGTTTCACAAACATGGTCATAAGAGAAGGAGCATCGATTATCAGGCCACCACTGTTGGATGACTTTAACTATCCTACATGGAAATCACAAATGAGAGTCTTCATTCAAGCTTAAGATAACAAAGCTTGGCATTCATTAGTACATAGGTGGACGCATCTGACAATTACTGACAATAAAGGAGAGATAGTTCAAAAAGATCCATCTAAATGGACAAGAGCCGAAGAAGAAAGTGCACTTGGAAATTCACGAGCAATGAATGCGATATTCAATGCTGTTGATGAGGGATGCTTCTCAATGATATCAGCCTGTGAAACAGCTAAAGAAGCGTGGGATACTTTGCAAACTATTCATGAAGGGTCAAAATCTATGATAGCGTCGAAACTACAGATGTTAGTTGTACAGTTTGAAGAGCTGAAGATGGATGAGAAAAAACTACGAGATATAGCAAATCAGGCATATCAACTGGGGAAGAAATACTCCAACGTGAAATTAGTCAAGAAAATATTGAGATCACTGCCTCCAAGATTTATTCTGAAAATTGCAACAATAGAGGAAGCTCACGACATTGATAATCTGTCATTGGAAAAAGTTATTGAAATCCTTATAAACTTCAAAATGAATCTTTTAAGAGGAAGCAAGAAAGAAGCAAAGGATTGGCACTACAGGTGGAAACTGGAAAAATTGCGAACGATATAGAAGATGAATCCGAGGAGAATGAGGATGTGGAGCTATTAACAAGAGAGTTCAGTAATTGGTTGAAGAGAGTAAAAAACGACAGACCTAAGTTTAGGTAAAAAGGCGGAAGCTCATCGAACAACAACTTCAAACAAGCCAAAACTCAAAAGGGAGAAAGAAAGGTAAAGATAATTCAACGCCATGAGTGTCAAGGCTTCAAACATGTTCAAGCAGAGTGTGCTAATACTATGAAGAAGAGAAAAGGAAAATCTTATACGAGCACTTAGAGTAATAACAAATTCGGAAGTGAAAAAGAAGTTGTGAAGAATGATGCTTTAGTTACTTTGTACAGTAAAAGTTAAGTTACTTGTTTAACAGTAACCGAGAAGGAAATAACTAAAGACGAAAAAGTGAGTAAATCTGAAAATTTTGGAAAAAATGCAAACAATTCAGCTCAAAGCTCGATCTCAGATTATGACAGTGATGAAAGTGAGTCAAGTGATAAAATGGAGAATATTTACGGGGCTTACGAATTAATGTACGAAAAATGGTGAATATATGTAGAAAGAATGAAAGACTGAAGGAAGAGAATCCCACCATGAAGAATATCATCCAAGAGTTAGAAAAGAATTTGATGTTGACATCAAATGAGCTTGGCGAAGCTAGAATGAATTTAGTAAGTACCGAAAAAGGATTGAGAATGTTAAATGGAGGTATCGAAAAGCTAGAAAAGTTGTTAGAAATTGGTAAAGTTAAACGGGATCTTCAAGGCATTGGCTATAAGGGTGAGTGCTCTAAAGTGAATGAGAAGAAAGATGACATATCCAAATCTGTTCGAGAAGAAGAAACATCGAGAAAGAATCGAAGATCTATACCCACCTGTTGTTTTTGTGGAGTCATTGGACATATAAGGCCAAGATGTTATCAATTAGTACAAATGATAATTCAAAGGGGTCAAAATCGAAAATTTAGGTGCTTTCTATTAAATTTCCAGCAGCATCCCATGGTATCAAAGCAAGCTTGGATTAGAAAGGGTTAAGTATAAGAACAAAAATTGTAGTGAAGGAAAAACAAGAAAATGCTCAGATTTGCAGTTAGTTACTGCTGAGGAAGTAACTGTTGAAACTGATTTGCAGTTAGTTACTGCTGAGGAAGTAACTGCACGAACTGAAGAACTTTCAGTTACTTTGAATAGTGAACCAACCAAAACAATGGCAGCTGATTTGAACAGAGGTTCTTCATCTCGAATTCGAAGAAATCATCCAGCAGAAAATGTTATTGGATATGTGAGCGAAAGAAGAAAAAAAAGAGAAAGAAAAAGGGTTGATTATCAAGAACTTGTAAGCTACTTATGTTACACATCTTCATTCGAGCCAAAGAAAAACATCAAGTTTGAGATTCTTCGAGGGGCACAGGGACAGTGTGTTTTACATTTTTGAAGTATTTTTTGTTGTTAAAAGCAAAAAAACAAATAAAAAATGAAATAAAAAAAGAAGGAAAGATTTGTTTTTTTTGGTTCTTTAGTTTTATGTTGCTATTGTCGTCCCATCTTTTTAGTAGTTTCCATTGTGACTTCTATTTAGCTCTACCAAAGACTCCTTAGCTCTCTTATCGGTATAGATCTCTCTCGGGTATCTCTCTCTCTCTCGGGTATATCTCTCAGTGTTTTGAATGGTGGTAAATTGTCATATTGGCGTGTTTATGATTTTTTCGCTGCATCTATGGTTGATTATTATCATTATGCATTTTGATACTGTTTTGTTTCAAGAGGGAGACATTAGATTGTTTATGGTCAATGTTCCATTCAGGAGGAGATTTCAAGGTATATGTGTCACTATTTGTCTTGCTTTTTGGCATCTTTTTGTCCTAAGGGGAAGAAAGTTAGATGATTGGATAATTGTTGTGTTCTTTGGAACTTGATGTTTGATTAAGGGAGAGCATTGTGAATTTCATCTTTATATGTCCAATTATGATTATTTATTTGGAGTTTTAGAGTTGTGACAAAAATGCCAAAAAGGGGTAGATTGTTAGGATATATTTTATATATATCTTATTTCATTTTGGCATTTTAAATTGGACATATAAGATAATTGAAATTATTATATGCATTGAAGATTGCATCTATGATGGAAATTGAGAAGATATGTGTTGTACAATTCTATCCAATATATGCATCCTATTTTCAATGTAATATTCAACTCTATCCAATACATGTGAGTAGATCTCCTGGTTTTCGTAAACATCCAAGTGTTTTACGCAAGTCAAGAAAAACCTAGAGGGTTGCGGCAAAAATTAAAATAGTGTGGATTTGTTCAAGGTGTGGGTCACGTGTACAAGATAGATGGGAATTTGAGCTGCGCATATAAGGTTTTGAGAAGCTAAGTATTATGTCAATTGATTATTGATTTGAGTGGCTTTGGTGTGTGTGTGAATCATTGATATAGTGGAGGTTTCATATGTCTCCAAAATAAACTTTGCTGGGCTACACAGTCGTTCTTTTGGTGTCGAATTTTTGTCCTTGACGTTTCAGGAGATAATGCACTTTGTTCTTGTGCGAGTCACAAACGTGGGCCATCTTGGGGATATTATAAAGCAGTCTGCATCAATTACTTATGGGCAGTGGACTGCGTAATTTTTCTTAGAAACGTTGGGCAGTATGGGCAGCAGCATAATTTGTGTTACGGAAGAATTAATTATGGTGAAAGCTTTCAGCTGAGTTATTTTGAGAAGACAATTCTTCTTTGTCTTAAGTATTTTTGTTATTTAGTTTTCAGTTGATTAAATACTTGACCTATTTTATTTATTATTGTTTTTGAGTGAAAGTAGTTAGACAAATTCTCTGATGAGGTTAACATGAATCGGTCGTATTATTGGGTGTGAAAATCTTTTACGGGAAGTGAGGTAAAGGGATAGTGTCAAGGGTTAAGTGGTGTCAGCTCAGTAAAGCCTTAGGTAAAACTATTGTACTTCGGTGAAAGTGATTAAGCTGGTGAGGGCCCGCAGACGTAGGTAAGGTGTGTCGAACTGCGTTACCAAATTTCTGGTGCTTTTATTTTTTCAGTCTTGCTTGCTTTTATTTTGTTGGTACCAAAGAAGTTTACGAAATAAATTAACCTCCTTCAGTTTTTCAAACTCCATGGGAAATGCATCCTGCTGCCATTAAAATTGTTTTAGCCATCTCTTGATTGCATCATTGGTTCACGAATCATGCTTTTGAGAGTAGTTGCTTTACAGCCCATCTCCTTCTTCTAAACAACCATATGTTAATTGAAAGCGATCTAGAAGGGGGGTTGAATAGATCGTTTAAATTTTTTCGTAGAGTTCTACACAAAGCACGGAATTAATACACAAGAAACAATCAAATTAAACAAATAAAAAGAGTAGGG
>JANSVA010068257.1:0-32766 GCA_025504915.1 Erythroxylum reticulatum | reverse complement strand
AGGATGAAGGAGTTAGAGAGCAAAGAGGTTTTATGGGAAGAAGATGGATTAGGAGAACCTAATTGATTTTAGGGTTTTTAAACTAGATCTTAAATTTTTAACCTAGATGGACAGTGGGTAGGTTAGATTTGAGTTTTATTTGTGTTTATTATGATTCTATGATATTTTTGAAGTTTATAAATTCTATTGGAATGTTGGTTTTGAATGGAACCTTGGTTGTTTTAGGAAACCAAAAGAATCCTACCCAAGAGTAAGGGGAAAAGCAAGCTTGACTTAGATTTCCGTAAGCCTATTAGGTGGGTAATGTATTTATAGTTATTGTGTAATTAGGAAAATTCTTGCCTATATGTGTGTATGTGGTTTTGCTTAAAATTGATATGCATGAATTGAAATAACTATGAATACCTGGAAATGCATGATGTATTATGGTTATAGTATACCTTGAAAAAAAAGTTATAACATTTGGAATGGAATGAAAAGAAGAAAAAGCATGAACATATAAGAATGTGATGAAATGAAAGAAGCCTGAGAGTGCAATCTGTGATTAACTAAAATGAGCATGATTATGTGCTTCTATTTGGGCGAGAGTGGAACCATTCTGTTCATCACGTGCACGTTGACAAGAGCCTTCTCCCGGCTACCCGCTTGTGGCATATGAGCTCCGAAATTAGACTCATTCTATTCATAGGGTAAACTTTGGTTTCTCCATTTTGTTTCCATAGAACCCTCAAGCCAATTATTTGTGCATTGCATAATTGAACTTTCAAGTATGATGCATGTTAAAGTGTTATGTATAATGGCTGAAGTTTATGCTGTGTATTAAGTTTGAATTATATTGATCAATGTTTAAATTGCCGACTAAAGTAAGAAGGCTAGAATTTCTAGATATACATATACATATGTTTGAATATGTGGCCAATTGCCAATGGCTATATATATATTAGCCACTGAGCCATGTGGCTCCACCCATTATTCTCTCCTCAGGTGTAGATCGAGAAGATAAGTGATCCTTGCAAGGAATTTGGGCAAATTCCAAGATAGTAGCTTTTGTCATTAAGTTAGTTTGTACACTTTTGGGATAGCTTCATAAGCATATAAACATCGAGCATTTTGTATAGGTTGTATTTGGGGTTAACCCCTTGTTCAAATTGTAATGATGTAATTAAAGTGATGTATGAGTTTCTGCTGTTTTGGCAAATGAGTTAAAACTGAAAAGTCCCCAAGAGTATGTGCATGTTTCTTAGGTAGATGTATTTTCTTCTTGATCTAAGCCTTTCATAGGTGTAGAAATTGTGTGCTGACTTCCAGGAGAAACTAGACTATAGTATAGAAACTTTGGACTTTGGTGTTGAAAGTTATGGTCTTTTTAAGGGAAAGATGTATCGTCTGTAATGACGTCACTTCATTTGTGATGACATCATTTAATCTGTAAGGATACATCGTCTATAAAGATGCATTGTCTATAAAGATGTATCGTCTATAAAGACGTATCACCTATAATGACGTCACATCGTCTGTGATGATGTCATTTCGTCTGTAAGGATGCATCATCTATAAAGATGTATCGTCTATAAAGACGTATCGTCTATGTGATGACGTCATAGGGTCTTAAGAGTTGCATCGTCTTAAGTTGACTTTGCTTCATCTTAAGTTGACCCCGCTTTGTCTTAAGAGTCGCATCGTCTTAAATTGACTTTACTTCGTCTTAAGGTGACCCTGCTTCGTCTTAAGAGTCGCGTCATCTTAAGTTGACTTTGCTTCGTTTTAAGTTGACCCCGCTTCATCTTAAGAGTCGCATCATCTTAAGTTGACTTTGCTTCATCTTAAGTTGACCCGGCTTCATCTTAAAAGCTGCATCGTCTTAAGTTGACTTTGCTTTATTTTAAGTTGACTTGAGTTTCATCTGTCTTTTGCTTCATTTGTATTTCATTTCGTTTATCATTTCATCTGTTTTTTGTTTCGTCTTCTCTCTTTGCTTTGTCTGTCATTCGCTTCGTCTATTCTTTTGTTTCGTCTACCCTCTTCACTTCGTCTCTCTTTTGTTTTGTCTGTTCCTTGTTTCATCCTCCCTCTTCACTTCGTCTGTCATTCATTTCGTCTATTCCTTATTTTGACTGGCCTCGTCACTTCGTCTGTCTTTTGTTTCATCTGCTTTCTGCTTTTATGACCGAGACTCCTTCCTCTATTTACTATTCATATAATACCATCGTCTGGTCCATTTTTTACTCTTCAGATAATAGATTCTCTCTTCAAGATCTTCATGAAAGTGGTAGATCTTGAAGTCCTTTTTTCAACTACCTAAAGAATTCCCAAATCCGATACCCATTAGGAGAGTTATTCTAATTGTCCCCAAAATAGGGTAATATAGTTAAGGGCAAGTATTCCATCAAATGTCTCTGAATGTTTAGGTTCTGAAAACGGGATACAACAAAGAATTAAGAAAACCGATTAATCAAGGCAACATCCATATACGATGTGTCATTTAACCTAGGTTATTTTATCCCTAATAATTACGAACCATTAGTCGCTACAAATGAATTTCAACATAACAATTACGAATTATATTGAATATTCTAGCAATAGGTTTATAATAAACGATCTAATGAATATATTAAAATCATCTTCTCACAATACCCATTGGGTTCATACCTAAATCCTATGCATGGAATAACACAATCAATTTCTAAATAGAGAAAGAAAATAACAAATACAAAAAGAAATAAACTTAACTTGGGTCGTCAACATTGATGTCACCTTCGAACTGACGTTGGGAAAGCTACCCCTTTATGGGTTTCTCAAGGTTGAGAGGTTTGCCCGTTCTCTTCATTGAAATTAAGATCTCCTAAAATAATTTTACTTCAGCCCCCCATAAGAGCCTCCATCAAAGACCCCTCATTCCTCTCTTTTTTAACCCACATTACAGTTCTTTTTATTTCTTTCAAAACCCTAACGCCCCTAAACCCTCGTTTCTACTTGCATTTTATGCTTATGGCCAACGACTGTGTTTTACCTTTGGAGATACATCTACTTTTCATACACAAGGTCTGCATGAAACGTAGACGTTGTTTTCATTTACATAGAGTTTGTGTTTACGTGTGCTGTCCTTGCTTCCTACCTGCTACATAGTTTCTTCTGTAGTGTTTCGCTTTGGCCTCTTCTATGTTTTAGTATTCTTTTCTTTGGTTGTGTTGTGCTGTGTTTTCTGTTCCTTGTCTCCTAGTTGGTGCGTTGTCATTTTGGTCTTTGCTCCCCATCTGCTGCAGCATTTTAGCTCTCCTTTATCCATTAAACACTATTATGCATCATCTTTTGCTTTGTTGTTATTAATTCACGTTATTGCATGCAAAAACATGCATGTGAGTTTTGATTTTCTACTTCCTTATGATTCCAACATATGTTGTTCGTTAAATATGATGTCAATTAAATCACTATCTTACACGAATGCAGTGAGTGAGTGATTCTTCTTTTTTTTGTTTTCTTTTTTCTTTTTCTTTTCTAATTTTCTTCTTCTTTCTCTATGAAAACAAGTGAAAATTAATCTTTAAAAAATGGTTTGGAGTCACTTTAACTTCTTTGCTTCCAAATTATGGGTAAAATCACATATGAGTCAAAGTGAGTATCTTAAGCAATTTCATGTCATTAATCCTTAAGTGTTATGTAATAAATTCATAATCAATTAAGCACCTATTAATTTTCTTAACACTAAGAAAATTAATTTAAGCACTCTTAACTTAAATAGATAGCAACTCTAGGAAAGAATTAAACAAATCGATTAGATCAACCAAAACTCTCCATCATTAATTCAATTGCAAATTTTGTCATTTTTCTAAGCATTTAGCTACTTGCATCAAGTTACAAATCAGTTCAAGGTCACTCCACAATCCTTCAAACTTTAACTTGATCCATAAAATTCAATCTAATTTATAAGGTGAATATACTT
Organism: Erythroxylum reticulatum; assembly: GCA_025504915.1. Taxonomy (NCBI): domain Eukaryota; kingdom Viridiplantae; phylum Streptophyta; class Magnoliopsida; order Malpighiales; family Erythroxylaceae; genus Erythroxylum; species Erythroxylum reticulatum. The sequence goes on along the minus strand of JANSVA010068257.1, from coordinate 28,826 downwards.
GAGAAAGATGCTTCAAATTTCAAATATTTTCATACTCCTTATTAATAGGAAAGCAAAAAATAGACTTTATATCAACATAAGAGCATTTAGACGCTTTTTGTTAAAGTCATATAATCTTTTGATGCAAAAGTAAATACTTATTATGAATACTTTCAATTACTCAATTAGGTCACTATTTCAAATGACTACTAAAACCACTTTTTAACTCTAACTAGGGATGTAACTGGGCCCAAGCTCGGCCCTAACCAATTAGAAGTCAATAGATTAGACTTGGGTTGATCAAACCTTGGGCCTTGAATGTAAAAAATAGACTTGAGCCTGAGCTCGGCTTGAGGTCTGAACCTTATAAGCAAATGAAGTTATTTTGCATTTTTAATTATTTTAAAAATTAGGTAGGTCGGGCTCAATCTCGGGCTGCCTCAGGCTTGGTTAGGCTTGAGCTCAATCTCGAGCCCGTCAACTAGGGCTCGATCTAGCCTCTGACCTAGTTTGAGCCCTAGTAGCCCGAGCCTAGCCCGATCCAACCCATTGTCATCCCTAACTTTATCTTTTTTACTTAATCTGAAATTAACAAAGTAAATTTGATTTTTGCTCATTTATTCACATATTTTGTTCCTTCTTAGTGAAATACTGAAAGTTCTTGAAAAGAATTCACTTTTAACTCAATTATTGGTCCAAATTATACAAAAAGTATTATAGTGCAAATTAGACATTCATTTTTAAAATTAATAAAGCAAATTGAAATTAACTTATTCATTATTGCTCATGAATATTTTTTTAACTAAATCAAATCATAAAAATATCAAAACTTATAATGAGTTATCTTAATTATTGTTCTTCCAAAGTTAAAATTTTTCCCTACTAACCTTATTATAAAAATTAATAAGTGTAAAAAAAGAAGGTTATAAGTAAACAATTTCCTCCCTCACACTTGATTTGCACATTTTCCTTAATGTATATAACACACGAGAATAATAAAAATAATTAGAAAATAAGGGGAAAAGAAAGAGATTAGGATAATTGGTACTCTCTTAATAATAAAAGATCACAAACCTTATCTAATGCCTTTAATAACCATGAATCTTTAATTAGTCACTGGTAGCTCCTCGGTTGTTGGCTCACTTTATAGAGATATACATGGGTATACTATAATATAGGGTAAACACAAACCCGTGTAGGATATCATGTTACTTATATATCCTATAAAACTCTATCAATTCTCTCCCTTTGTAAAATAATCACAATCCAACAATGAAATACTTAAAAACTTACTTAAATCTAAGAAATTAAAACTACTTTTAATTAAAAAATATGCAAAAAATATAAAGATAAAATAACAACTATTGCTAAAAATTCTTAAAGCTACTAAATTGAATAAAACAACTAAATCCTAATGCTAGAGTGTGTTTTTCAACTCTCATTTCATCTATGCTTCAAGAAAAAGTAGAACATACCCACTAAAAAACAGTTTTTTATGAGACTTTTAACTAGACTTCTTACTCAACTCCCGATCAATGGTTGTTGTGATGAATTTTGTTTGATTTTACTTGTTTTCATATGATGAAATTGGTTGTGATTTAATTCAAATTTTATATGAATTGAGTGAAGTAGGTGTTGATTTTGCATGAATATTAATTGGATTAATTTGTGAATGTGCCATGAAGTTAAACAAGAATTGTGCATAAAAATGGCCCATGTCATGATTATGCAAGTTAAGTCACAACCGTGACTTAACTTACACTGGTTGTGACTTAACTTACACTTGCATGGTCGTGCAAGTTAAGTAACGACCATGACTTGCACTTGTATGCTCGTGCAAGTTACGTCATGACCATGACGTATATGCATGGCCGTACATGTGTGAGTCATGGCTGTGACTTATATGTCATGACTATGACATATAATACATGACCTTTACTTACCCATTTTCATTTCCTTCATTTTATTGCATGGCAGCTACAGAGTAGAGGGAACGAAACCTTAGACCTAGGAGTATACTACAAATAGAAGGAGAGGGTGGAGGCGAAACCAATTCAATCTTATATTCGTTCTTTCATTCATTCTTCACTCTTTACACAGACACTATTTTGGTTAGGACAAAGAGGAGATAGAGAGATGTGTGGAGGTAGAGAAGGAGAGAGCTTCAGCTGAGAAGAAGGAAGGAGAAGAACAACAGAAAGGGGTATGCAAAGTGAGCAGTCAGTCATTTTTGGGTAGTCATCAACCAGAAATAGTGGGAGAGAGCCAATGTGAAAAGTTTGAGAATAACAGGAGCAACTTCCTCACCCATTATTGTTTACTTTTCTGTTTACTATTTCTTGTTGTTTTGCTACATTTACTTCTCTGTTATAGACTCATGCCTTGCTATGTTTAACCAACCCATACTTTATTAGCTTTTGATAGTTTATTTGGGTTAGTTACTTAGTTTGTTTCTTTAATACTTATTTTATACTAATCAATATGAGATTGAAGTGTTTAAAGATGATGAATCATGTAATTTATGCGAAGGACTGATCTATGTTCTTGAGGATTAACGTTGCTATTTTAGTCAAATATGCATGATTGAGGGATTGTGTTGTTATCTTATGCTTGCTATAGTTTATTAACGGAATGGATGTAATAGCATGATCAACTTTGAATCACTTTGGTATTTAACAAAGCACCGAGAGGAGAAGTTTAATATAGAACTAGAAACTACAGATGCTTAGGTTATGAATTAGAAATATATTAACCTAAATGGCAGTTAGTAGTCGGGTTTCCATAATTAATTCAGATAATAACTTGTCGAATGTGAAAGCTAGATTTAGTCCATTATTTAAGTTGATCTTAGAATTCAACTGTTAATTTAGGTAAGACAATTGTCTAATCATTTCCCATTAATCATACATAGGAGATGAAATTAGTGAAATTAATTCTCATGTATTTTTCACTTTGATTTCTACTCATTTTTGCTTCTGGACGATTCAATTTACTTTTTAGTTCAATTGTGAGATTTGCTTTAAAGTCTTTCACTCAACCATTCGCAATTGAGTGTTTAGGATTGCATCTATTTTTATCTTTTGTTCAAGATTAATTTATGTTAATCAATTTAACCTCTATGGGAGACGACCTTAGGTAATCACTACAACTACGTCGTATACTTGCGAGTACGATGGCCCAGGTAATTTTTAGAACTTTTTGGGCACAAAAAGTTTTTAGGCTTGCTGCCAAGGAGTTGTTTAGTGTTTTGAACTTGAATTAATTTTGATTGTTTTTATTTGCTTAAGTGATTTTGATTGTTCGTGGTTGTTCATGCATGCATATTTTATTATGTAATTTTATTAACATGTTTTGTAATTTTTGTATTAATTTAGTGCTTTCTGTAGTAGTTTGTGCTAGTAGTAAAACTTTAGGTAGTGAACTCACCTAGTTTATGCTAGGAAGGAGATCTTTAGATAGAGAACCTATCCCTTTTGTTGATAACATACATCGTATATGACGATTTCAAGGGGATTTTGAAGATGATCACAAGGAACCTAAGAGTGAAGATCAAATTAATAACCATAAGATGGGTGAAAGGTAATTAGTGATGAAGGAGTATTCTAGACCGATGATTGGTATTGCCACTTCGTGCATATGTTTGGGAGAGGCAACTAGGAACTATGAATTGAAGAGCATCCATTATAACATGCTGCCATCATTTTATGAGGCTCCTAATAAAGACCCCTTTTAACTTCATTCGGGAATTCTATACCACCCTCTAAACCTTTCTGTTGGATTGCCTAAATGAGGATCAACTCAGGATGAGATGCTTCCCATATACATTAAAGGATTAGGTCAAGACGTGGCTTATGACCCTTCCATCCAGTTCACTGACGATATAGGAAGAGGTGTAGAACAAATTCATGGGAAAATTCTATTCCCATCAAAAGACATCTGAGTTATACACCAAGATAGATACTTCACTTAGGTAAAGGGATAGCCATTCTATGAGGCATCGGAACATTTTAAGCCCTTGCTAATATAATGTCCACACCATCATTTTCTGCTTCATATGCTAAACTATTTCTTTTATGATGGGTTGATGTAGCAGTGCTAGTACATGGTGGGCAATGCAACAAAAGGAGCTATAGGAGAAAGGATGACCAAAGAAACGTATGAAATCTTTAAAATGTAGGGGGTTAATTCTCAACAAAAGAGCACAAGGGGAAGAAGAGCTAGAGTTTATAAAGTGGACTCGAATCAAGAATTGTCTATGGAATTAGCTGAGTTGATGGGGTATATGAAGATGCTAACTACAAGGCTACCCTAAAATGTTCCAAATCAAAAGGGGCCTGGTTACTGTGGAACTTTTGGTCATAGAGCTAATGTTTGTTCAGTTATATTCTTACAAACCTTTGGTAGTTGGGGAAGAACAAGTTAACTCACTTAACAATTTTTAACCAAGGGAGCGAAATGATCCATACTCAAACACCTACAACCTTGGTTGGAGAAGCCACCTCAATTTTTCATGGAAGAACAACAATCCACCTATGCAACCCTAACAACAATACCAAAATTTTCAAAGGCTAAATTATTACCAAGGGCAATCCTCAAATCAAAACCCACCTAGCAAACCTTCTTTGGAGGAAAGCTTTAATGTGTTTGTTCAGGTCACAAATCAAAATTAGGAAACAAACAATAAGAGGTTAGACTCTTTGGGGGCATCTGTGAAGAGGATTGAGATCCTGGTAGAGCAATTCACTACTCAAATGCATAACAATCAAAAGGGAAAGTTGCCTAGTCAACCTAAGCAAACCCAAGCAATCACTGTGCTGAGAAGTGGTAAAATGATTGACAATCATGCTAAGTTTCCTTCTGAGCTGCCTGAAACCGATGATTAATAGAAAGAAAGACTCACCCGAAAAGAAGATAAGCAAAATGAGAAGAGCAATGGGAGAAAATCTTTAAGTCACATTCAAAAGGGTGAACAACTTAAGCATGAGACTAATAACAATGAAGGACAAAAACTGCACAAGGCAATGGATCCTTAGCAACCACTAATTTCCATATCCAGGTCGTCTTAAGGAATCAAAACAAGATGAGCAGTTTTCCTATCTAAATTGCATTCTTTGTAAGGTCAATGTTAATTTACCTTTGTTAGATGTGATTAGGATCATTCTAGCTTATTTCAAATTCTTCAAGGAACTAAGCACCAAGAAACAAAAATTTGAGCCTAACGAAAAGGTCCTAGTTTTGAAAGTACAAGTGCAATTCGACAGCTACATTTACCCTCCCAAATTGAAAGATCTAAGACGTTTTATTGTGCAAGTATTTATGGGTAATGGTGTTGAGGTTAAGGGTATGTTTGATCTTGGATCGAGCATAAACCTTATGCCTCACTCTATTGATGAGAAATTAGATTCGGGATAGTTAAGACCAACTAATATGTGCCTACAATTAGCTGATAGGTCAATATGTTATTCGAAAGGAATAATGGAGGATGTGTTAGTGAAATTTGGAGTATTGATTATTCCCATATACTTTGTTGTCCTAGACATGGGGGAAGTGAAAGAGCAATCCATATTCCTTAGGAGGCCTTTTATGGACACCAATAATACCTTGATTGATGTGAAGAACGGTAAACTGAGCATGACCATTTTGGGAGAAACACTAGAATTTTCAATCTTTGATGTTGAACCTATTTTTACTACTACTATTTCTGAAGACTATGCTTTTGTTGATCAAGTTAATGACATGATTTTCATTTTTCCTTACAAAAAGAAGAAGAAAAGGAGTTAAATTAGGTTGAGGAGAGTGATGAATGCTACCAATTGCTAATGGATGCAACTGAAGAAGTGTTTGGAAAATTCTTGGAGACGGATCCACATGAAAAATAGCAAGACCATTGAGGCATCCAATTACAAGACGTTAAAGAAGCAACCCATTTAAATTTTATTTGTTTTTTAATTATCTATTTGTGGTTAATTTTCTTAGTGAACCTTCACTTAGTTTTCTTTCTTTGTGTCTGCAGGCCTACACTTCCATCTCTTCTATCTATTTTCCTTGTACCTATTCTTCATTCCTTGATGCAGTTGTACCACATTCCACACCAGATCAACGCAGTGATCACCCCTACATTGGCATTGTGTTTCTATCTCTTTCTTTATTGTTTGTTAGTTTAATTTCTTTCTGTTTTAATGTTTATCCTTGTCTGTGTTAATTTTTTTTACTTTTTGTCTTAAGACCCCTCTTTTACTTTTTGGTATCACATTAGGAATAATGTGATGTTCAAGCGTAGGGGGAGTATTAGTTAAAAAAATTTATTTATTTGTTATATATTTGTTTTCCCATTTAATGTTTAGAGATGCATGATCATTAAATGAACTCGAACAGGATTAGAAATGCATAATATGAGCGAATGAGTATACTAGCATGCTTAGAATGATTAACTTGAATTTCGGTTAAAAGGACATTAGATTGTAATGATATATGAGTGAAACTTTTCTTTGGTAAGAATTTGAGCCATTTGAAATATTTACACCAGATTCAAGCATTCTTTGTTGAAAGTGTTCTTTCATGATTGAGGAACTCTAGAACTTGCTCACAAATACTAGTTGAGATCACATAATTTATGCAAACATTGAAATGACGAAGGCAATTATGATTTACCCCTTTTGCTTAAAAATCCACCATGATGTGACCTTTAGTGAGCCCCCTTTAAGCTTGGCATGAAACTTTTTTATTCTTTAAACCTAATATATGAGCCTTGAACTTATTATTTATCCTCTTCCTTGTACCTACCATAAGGCAATTTGAGCATTTGAATGTGTATGATTGGGTTTAGGGAATAAATGTTTGAACAAGTGTGGAGGAATCATAGCATATAGTTGGCTTTTGAGTTAGGGATGGGTATGGTTGTAGTAATTTTCCCTCCTTTATATTTTCCTTCTCTTAATTTTCTTGTTTTAAATGAATAAATAAATAATTAAAAAAGAATAAGAAAGAAAAAATAATAAGAAAAATAAAAAGAAACAAATGAATAGAAAAGAAACAAAGGAAAGAGAAGACAACCAAAAAATGAAAGAAAGGAGAGATAAAAATAGGGAGTGCTAACTTTATTACGTGAGGGGAAAGAATTGAGTGTTTTATTTGTCATTTTTCTGAATTACTTTGAATGCTCAATTAGCAATGTAGTTTTAAACTACAATTTTCCTTTTTCCTACCCTTAGCCCAGCCCCATTACAACCGATATAAAGCCCTTTGGATTAATGTTTATATTTGATATGATTGGTGGAGATTGCATTAGTAAGCAAGCCTATGGTAGATACCTTACATGAAATGAACGATGAGTGAATATTTACTACCTTTGAATGCTTAAGAGGATGGAGAGTGGAGTGAGTATCTATCACACTTGTTGATGGTTCTTTAAATTGAAGTGCTTGTTGATTTTGACTAAATATGCAAAGAATAGCTTATTCATGGAGTATTATGAGTTTCAAGTTCTTAGATTGTGTTTATTGAAATTTTCATTGATATCTTTTACTATTATTTGGGAAAATTGTTGTTTCCATTGTTTATTTTTATATTCTAGTGTTCTTTATTTTTTTTGAGGACAAGCATAGTTTAAGTGTGGGGGAATTGTTGAGTTGAATTTTGTTTGATTTTACTTGTTTTCATATGCTAAAATTGATTATGATTTAATTCAAATTTGATATGAATTGAGTGACATAAATGTCGATTTTGCATGAATATTAATTGAATTGATTTATGAATATGGAATGAACTTAAACAAGAATTATGCACGAAAATGGCCCATGTCACGGTTGTTATGCAAGTTAAGTCACGATCATGACTTGCACTTGCACAGTCCTACGAGTTAAGTCACGATAATGAATTTTATGCACGACTATGACTTACCCATTTTCATTTCCTTCATTTTATTGCATGGCAGCTACAGAATAGAGGGCATGAAACCCTAGACTTAGGAGCATACTACAAATAGATGGAGAGGGTGGCAGCGAAAAAAATATAACTTTCATTCATTTTTCACTCTTTACATAGACACTCATTCGGCTGGGACAAAGAGGAGATAGAGAGAAGTGTGGAGGTAGAGAAGGAGAGGGCTTCAGCTGAGAACAAGGATGGAGAAGAATAATATAAAGGGGTAGGCAACATGAGCTGTAGGTCGTTTTGGGTGATCATCAACTAGAAAAAAAGGGCGAGAGCTAATATGGAAAGCTTGAGAATGGAAGGAGCAACTTCCTCGCCCGTTATCGTTTTCTCTTTCTATTTACTATTTCTTGCTGTTTTTCTACATTTACTTCTCTATTATAGATGCATGCCTATTATGCTTAACTGACCCGTAATCTGTTAGCTTTTGATAGTTTATTTAGGTTATTTACTTAGTTTATTGCTTTAATACTTCTTTTGTACTGATCAACATGAGATTGAAGTGTTTAAAGATGATAAATCTTGTAATTTCTGTGATGGGCTTATCTCTTTTCTTAAGGATTAATGTAGCTATTTTAGTCAAATATGGATGATTGAGGGATTATGTTGTTGTCTTATGGTTGCTATATTTTTTGAACTGAACGGATGTAATAGCATGATCAAACTTTACGTCACTTTGGTATTAAACGAAGGACCGAAAGGAGAAGTTTAATATGAAACTAGAAACTATAGACACTTAGGTTATGAATTAGAAATATATTAACATAATTGGTAATTAGTAGTCAGGTTTCCATAATTAATTCAGATAATAAATTGTCGAATGTGAAAACTAGATTTAGTATATTATTTGAGTTAATCTTAGAATTCACTTGTTAATTTCAGTAAAACAATTGCCCAATCATTTCCCCTTAATCATGCATAGGAGATTAAATTAGTGAAATTAATTCTTAAGAGTTTTCTACTTCGATTCTACTTGCTTTTGCTTTTAGTCGATTCAATTTACTTTTTAGTTCAATTGCGAGATGTGCTTTAAAGTCTTTCACTCAACCATTCGAGATAGAGTGCTTAGGGTTGCATATATTTTTGTTTTTTTGTTCAAGATTAATTTAGGTTAACTAATTTTACCTTCATGTGAGACGACCCTAGGTAATCACTACAACTACCTTCTATACTTGCGAATAGGATGACCTAGGTAATTTTAGAATTTTTTTAGCACAACAATGGTTCATTAGCTTCCAAGTATTCCATATGATATATTAGAATAAGGCTATCCATCTTCACTTCTCCATGTATAATACAAATCTCAAATAAATCATATGTGATTTTTTCTATATAACACGAGAAATTTCAATATTAATCACATCTATATAAAAAACAGGTATCATCTTTGTCAAAGGGATGTCTTATGGCTTTAGATATCATAAAAACTACTTCCTCATCCTCTACCCGTAGGATTTATTTCCATCAAGGAAATCTAGCTTTAATAGTAGTTAGGAAGGTTCACCTATGATTAAAAGAATCTCTATCATCCTTCATTTCCATAATAAAAAATTAATAAGAAAGACAAATTTATCAACCTTAACTAAAACATCCTCTATAATTCCAGAAAACAATTAATCGAACAATCTACTAAAGGAGACATGTTATAAAGGATATCTATTAAGAAAGATAAATTTATCAACCTTAACTAAAACATCATTAATATCTCCTTGAGTCTCTTCTTGTTATAAAGGAGATCCATTAAGAACTTGACATATTTGGTAGTAATGAAAGAGATTCAATAAATGAATGTCAATATGTAATTATTTAAAAATCTTTGAAAACTTACCTTATTAATCTTCCTTTCTATCTTTCTTAAGTCTACTCAAATATGAAACTGGTGGTTTGTACTCTTTTATAACTTTCTTCTTTGGCTTCTCTTTTTTCTCTTTCTCCTTTACCATACCCTTCTTTTCTTTCTTTCTTTTTTGAACTTTCAGTTCTTTTCCATACCTCAAAATCACTACTTTCATTTAATCCTTCTAGTTTGACATCGTATTGCTAGGAAAAGTACCTTATTCCTTTTAGAAATAAGTTACGTTAGCTATCCAATATAATTTTACAAGTTTTAGATGGAGTCTTTTTGATTTCAAAGAGATGTTTCAGTACTTTAGAAGTGAGCATCAAATGTACTACTGATTTTATTATGATCTCCTCAAGGCTTAACTTCCTTTGTTACTACTGTTGTTAATAAAACTTAGATGTAGAAGAGGTAAATTCTATCATTTAGTGATTAGGCTAACCATGCTCTATAGAGAGGATTATTATATCATCAAATAAGTGCATAATCATAAGTTAATAGTGGCGGAAATGAGGATGCTTCATTGGATGTGAAACCTTACTAGAAGAGATAAGGTCAAGAATGTAATAATAAGAGACAAATTAAACATGGCTAATATTAATAAAAATTAAAAGAGAAAAGGATTAGGTGGTTTATACATGTTAAGAGGAGATCTCGTAATGCTCCATCGAGAAGATGCGAGAAGATTATACTTGGGTACTATAAGAGGAAAAACGGAAAACCTAAGAAAAACTGGAAGGAGGTAGCAAAGAATGATTTGACTTTGTTAGAACTTATCGAGTATGGGGTTGATCGAGTTGTTGTGCTTTGCGTAATTTCTAATTAATTAAACTCGATAATTCGTAAGTGAACGGTTCACTCGTGTAGTACCTAAGGTGTCGATACCACAAAGAGGGATAATCTAATCCTAAAATCTAAGGACATAATAAATCACAGAAATTTAGAGTGTAATAAACTAAAACAAGAATTCAATTCACTTATGCGAATCAATTCAAGAATTAATCACGAAAATATTAATAATTCCGCAATTGCAACACACACTCAAGAATCAACCTAAGGAATTATCAATTGTTAGAAAGGAAATTTTACCTATCCTTAATGCTAACCTAATTGATTATGAATTATTGGATTATTGTCTCTAGACGTGATAAGTTCGAATTACATCATATTTTAGGGCTTAGTTCGATACGTATTTAATTATTAATTCAATCATTTAGTATGTTTTAGGTTAGAATTGTGTTAGTTTGTTAATTATTTATATTTTAAGTGTTTTATGGGTTAATACAAGTCTTTGAGCTTAATTATGTTTTCGAGGTACCTTGATGTGCTTGTTATTGTTTCAAGGTCAACAGTGAATAACAGAGAAGTTTTAGAGACATTTGAGCTGAAACAACCAAAAATCGTAGCATAATAGGCCACGATCGTGACAGAAGCCTAAGGCATAGCCCACGATTGTGACAGAAGCCTAAGACATGGCCCATGATTGTGACAGAAACACATGACATGGGCCATAATCGTGGCCTTCTTGACACGATTGTGATAGAAGGCTTATATGTGGCCCACGATAATGGCATGTAAGGTTGTGATCGTGGCCTGCATTGGGCAGATGCATATACACTCCAAAACGTCAAGTTTTGATATATTTTTTGGACCTTTTCGACCCTAGAAAAACCTTAGGGTTGCTTAGAACACAAAAGGTATTTAAAGAATAAGACAAAGGAGAAGAGGGAGCCTTTGCATCAGGCACTTTTGGAGAAACCTTAGAGAGAATTGTCGAGAGATAGAGAAAGAGAAGAAGGAAGAGAGAAGTGTAGAAGAACTCAATTCAACACACTTCCCAGATTAGGAGTTTCCCGACGTTGCTACCTTTCATCTCCATTCAGATCACATTTCCTATTCAATTTCCATTTTTATTATTGTATAGAATTAGGAATAATAGTATAATGATAGAATTTGTGAATGTTGAGATGTTCTAAACTCACCTTTGGGGGTTTTATCTTTGATTTAATGAAATTTGATTGTTTGTGCTTTTACTAGATTTATTGTGATTTAATTTCTACAATTGCATAATTCGGCGATAAACTGAGAGGTGAATTGAGTAAAAATAATTAAATTGGGATGACGAGAGTTAAGTAATTTAATAGAACGAGAATTAAATGAAATCAGTAAATTGTGTAAAACGAGATCTTACATAGATTCCTGATAGCTTTTGAACAACTTCAAATCTAATTAGGATTTTGGAAATTTCCTTAAAATCTATGATACCTTTCGGAACCATCAGATGTCGAAAGATGCAGTCAGAATTAGACTTTTCCCTTTTACCCTTAGAGATAAGGCAAATGTTGGACCCCGTAATTTTCTTGGAAGTTAGAACTATTAAATGAGAAATTTTTAGTGATTAGTCATGAGTAAAGAAAAAGGAGAATTCTTGAATTTGAAATGATAGAAAAGATTAAGGTAGTGAATATAGTAAGTTGATGATGAGTGGGTATAGATGTGAATGTTCTATTATTAGTGTTCATGATCAATCATGAACTACAATTTGTTTATGGATGATATTGAGTTTAAATGGGGATGAGAATGAGGAGTAAATGAAGTAGAAGAGGTGATCTTAGTATAGGATGGGTTAGAATAGAGTCTGGAATCAAAATTTGGAAGATGATATGGAAAATGTAGCAGTAGCATGTTTACCACGTATGCTTCAGTATTTTAGTTATAACTTTTTTGCTAGTTATCCAAACGTGATGATTCTTTATTAGATTAAAATATAGAGATAATTTTACATTTTTAATGAAGACGTTAAATTCAAATTTTGTCTATAAGAGTCTCAAAATTTGACCTAAAGTTGAAAACCTGGTTTTGCTTCTGTGGAAATTCGCCAAAGCAAACTCCTTGCTTCACCATGGAAAACATGAAGGATTTGGCTAGGATTCCTCTCAGGTCAAGTTCTCCGTGGCCAACACTAGGTTTCGCCACAGAGAACTTCTGAAATTTGTGCGAGAATTCCTCTCTGGAGGAGTTCGCCGCGACGAACTTTTCTCTACACTGAACATGTTTTTGTATTTTGAGCACAACTTTTTCTGTAGTGATCCGAATGAGATGATTTTTAATTTGGAGTAAACTAGAGACATAGGGATACAAAGTTTATAAAGCAATTGAGTTTTAATTTAGTCTATAAGGGTTTCAATGTTTGGATGGAAGTTGAGCACAAAGTGTTGGTTTAGCATAAGAAAAGTCCAAAAATGTTTAGGGTATAACTTTCAGATTTCGTAACCAAATTGAACGATTTTGGTGTCATTAGAAACTTAATACAATGGGTTGAATATTAGTTTTCGAGGCTGGTTGTCTAGGTAATGTTCGAGGGTTTCATTGTGGTGAGGCCCAAAGTACATCGTGGCAAACCTTTCCCGATGGGTACGAGCACTAGAGCTTGGGACTTCGCCGTGGCAAAGGGTTACACTTCGCCGCTGCAGACCCGCCAACGCTAACATTGAAAATTATCTGAAGTATGAAATTTTTGGGGAAATCAAAGCTCCAAAATAGGTAACGAGGCCCAGGTGCCGACATGTTTGGTATCAGAGCCTTAGGTTTTTCCTAGGCTTAGAGTGCATATTAGTATGAATTGTTATGCTTTGTTATTGCTTGTTTCATTTTGCATTGATTGATTGTATTAAATTACATGCATATCCTGAATATATATAGGAAATAAGAATAGAATGAAGGTAAGCCAAAAGATAATGTTTTATTGAAGGAGTAAAATGCCAACTCATAAAAGAACACGAGGAGTTTTGCAAGGATCTGCTACACCTAATTCCTCACCATTAGAGAAGGGTATTGCTGGGTATAGAATCCCAGTAATTACAGCCACATGAGTCATATGTATGACTTTCGTTAAGAGTTTGGACTATTAGAAACAATGAGAAGATTGGTGTTTTGTCGGACTGTAAGATAAGGAAGTTGTGGATATTTAGAAATAAGAAATATTGCGTAGTCCGATATGTAGGAAGTTGTGGATATTTAGAAATAAGAAATATTGCGTAGTCCAATATGTTAGACACAGATTCAGTGTTTGGGGTTATGTCAGCAAATACGATAACGGAATTTTGTTTCGAATATGTACTTGAGTTGATATGAATGTCAAAATATTTTTATGAAGTGACTGAGGAAGAAATAGAGACATACATAGGTAAAAATCACAAGATTTAAGGTGTAGAAGTAAAGTGGAATTGAAAGGTTGAACTTGGAATTTAAAATGATTATTCAGTTAGTGTGATAAGAGTTATGATCTGGTATAAGATTGTGTTAGTGAATTTGATATCCGAATTCAAGATGGCTATGCGACTAAGCTTCTAAATTGACTAAAAACATACATGTGGAAAATGAAACAAATGATGGTGATATATGTAGAAGTTCTCAAGGTTAAATCAACCAATTATTATAAGAATATATTTGATCATGTGGTTATATAGGTGAATAATGTGATTGAGCACATATGAGATCCATATTTGGATATGGTATGAGAGGTAATTACGATGGAGGAGTATGTTTGAACAGTCCTAGAATATTTGGGAATTGTTCAGAAGCAATTATGATTGACGTATCATTGGCATGAGTATAAATCGATGACCTACTGAAATGTCTTTTGAGTGTAAGATGTAATGATATTGATGGTACATACCAAAAATATGAGTAAACGAATATGCTGCTTATGTCATTGATTTTCGTTATAAAGAATATTTTGATCATGTACAGTGTGACAGAAATTGAAATTATTGAAATATCATGAACAGTTAAAATTGATCTTATCGAGGTGTTAAGAATGGTTGAGACAACATTGATGAACATAGTTGATTGATAAAGATTATGGAAATAGTGTAGATGATTGAGGTAAGAAGTCTTTTTAAGATAGAGATGTTTTATCAAATCATATTAGGTGAATTAAATGTTCCGTTTCGAGGAATGAATGATTATTAATGATACAAAAGTAAATATTGGAGTCATATCCCTGACAGAGACTAAGGCATAAGAGGTAGAATATGCTACGAATAATGTATGTATTTTGTTTGATGTAAAGCATCCAACTATGTGGGTGGATTCCTGCTTTTCAGGAGACATAAATTGCTAATATGAGGAGTATACAGGTCTACGTTATATTTTGTGTAAATATGTTCAGGAGGTACAAATTTGGCTTGATAAAGTTCAAATTGCAAATAAATTGAAATGTGTAGAGAAATTAGTATAAATGAGTAGACAGTAGAATAAGTTAATGTGAAACTGGAGGAAATTGAATGAATAGAGTAAATTATTCGAGAAAATAAGTCAATTGAAAAACTGAGAATAACATGAGATAATATTATCTCGTTGAGGAATTAGTTACTTAAGGAATCATAAGAACTAATCATGGGCACATGGAATTTTGGCAATATCTATTGAGTTAACAAATGCCCCTGATAGTAATATGGTATTGAAGATTAAAGCGATCCAAGCAAAATTTGATAATATATTAGATGTATTCGAAAAGTTGAGAAGAATAGTTTGAATACTTGAGGAAAAATGTGTAAATTGTATGAATGATGAAAGTAAAGAGAATTTTTAGGTAACAATTGAGTCAAAAAATTTGAATACGAGATTGAGAAAATGGATAGAGTTATTGGAAGATTCTGATGTATAGTTGAGTATTTTCTCGTAAGGATAGTATTGTAATCTGATGCATTGAACAGAAAATTCAATAGCATTGTATCACAAATTTGGATACTGAGGCTATCAAATCTAGTGCAATAAAGAGCGTAGAATGTTGAATTGAATTTTCGGCAAAATGATTAGTCACTGAAAAGTTAAGATCAGTTTTACACGAACAAAACCCAATTTAGGATTTAGAAATTGTAAATCTTACTGAGAAATTGAAAATGAATACGAATTTTGAGTTTGAATGGGAAGGATGACACTTTGTGATTAAAACAAGAAGTATATGTAACGATAAAAATGATTGAGCAAAGAGATGTTAGAGGAGCATAAACAACAAGCTATGATATACATCCTAGTAGGAATATGCTGAGATAGTGTTTGATGGCCAAGGAGGTAGAAGCAATGTACAACGTTGATTGACTTCAAACATAACAATCATTATTATAGTGTTTTCATTATACTACTGTATAAGGAGTTAGATGACAGAAACAGTCGTTCGCTTTTGTATTGTGATGATTAAGGCCTAAAAAAGGTTAAAGGCCATAATTGATTGGAGAGGTAGTTGAAAAGTAAAATTGATCAGTATTAGAAATTAAGTGATTCCAGAAAGATAAAGGAGTTTGGTGGATCAACACCAAAGGTATGGAATACAGTGAGATAGACATAAGAGTTAAGTATAATGACACTATAGAGATGTGAACTATGAAGTAAAGGATGAAATGTTTTTTAGAATATCACTTTCCCAAGGTGTGTTTAGATTGAGTGCAAAATGTGATCAAGTTAGGATAAAGAATCAACTAAGCTTGAATTGTATTGGTCCATAAAAAGTTATTAAGAATCGAACCATTGAATTATAAGTTAGTATTACTAGTGAAGATGTCTTAGATTCATAATGTGATATATGTGAGTATGTTAAGAAACATTGATGTGATACGATATTGGTGTTATCGACACAAGAAGTGAAAAATTATGAGTAATCTGAGATATATTAATATATTAAGGAATTAGTTAAGAAAGAGAATGATTAAATAAGTGATTGTGATTGAAATACCAAGTGAGTCTATCAAATATGATCATCCGAAAGAAATTATTCGAGTGAAGAAGTTGCTTAGGAGACTGAGGAAAACCTAAGACAACGTTACCTCCATTTGTTTGATCACTCAGGTAAGAATTTCAAGGACGAAATTCTTTCAGGGGGAGAATTGTTGGACCCTATAATTTTATTGGAAGTTATAACTATTAAATAAGAAATTGTTAGTGATTAGTCATGAGTAAAGAAAAAGGAGAATTCTTGAATTTGAAATGATAGACAAGATTAAGGTAGTGAATGTAGTAAGTTGACGATGAGTGGGTATATGTGTGAATGTTCTGTTATTAGTATTCATGATCAATCATGGACTATAATTTGTTTATGGATGATATTGATTTGAAATCGAGTTGAGAATGAGGAGTAAATGAAGTAGAAGAAGTGATCTTAGTATAAGATGGGTTAGGATAGAATCTTGAATCAAAATTTGGAAGATGATCTGGAAAATGTAGCAGTAGCATGTTTACTGAGTATGCTTCATTATTTTACCTATAACTTTTTCTATAGTGATCCAAATATGATTATTCTTAATTTTCATTAAAATAGATAGGTGTGGTTACATTTTTCATGCAGACGTCTAATTCAAATTCTATCTATAAGAGTCTCAAAAGTTGACTTGAAGTTGAAAAATTGGTTTTGCTTCTATGGAAATTCGCCGCTGCAAACTCCTGGCTTCACCGCAGCAAACATGAAGGATTTGGCTAGGATTCCTCTCTAGTAAAGTTCACCGCATCCAACTCTTGGTTTTTCCGTGGTGAACTTGTGAAATTTGAGCGATAATTCCTCTCTGGCGGAGTTCGTCACTTCGAACTTCTGGCTTCGCCGCAGCGAACTTTTCTCTACACTGAACATGTTTTGGTATTTTGAGCACAACTTTTTCTGTAGTGATCCGAATAAGATGATTTTTAATTTGGAGTAAACTAGAGACATAGGGATACAAAGTGTATGAAGAAATCTAGTTGTAATTTAGTCTATAAGAGTTTCAATGTTTGGATGGAAGTTGAACATAGAGTGTTGGTTTAGCATAAGAATAGTCCAAAAATGTTTAGAGTATAACTTTCAGATTTCTAAACCAAATTGAATGATTTTAGTGTCATTAGAAACTTAATACAATGGGAAATATTTTTATAGAAGGAAATGTTATCAAATTTCTTCATTTACCTGATCATAATAAGGAGTTAAGATGATAGTTTTAATAAATATAAAAGGGGAAAAATGGAAAAGACAAGGTGAACGAGGGGTAAAATAGGGAGAGAAAGTAAAATGATGTCTTGAATTAAAAGAAGGAAGAAGAGAAACACGTGTAAAGTTATAAAAGAGAAGAGAAAGTCGTGAGAAGAGAGGAGAAAAGAAAGAAGAGTGTGTGGAACCTAGGGAAAAAGGGGAAAGAAGGAGAAAGAAGAAGATTTGGGCTAAACCTAAGGTATGTATCATCTTTCTTCTTGCTTAGTAGAAAAACAAAGGGATTTAAGAGAGAGATGAGTTTATGTAGAAAGAAAGAAGAGAAATCCTAGATGGAGGTTATGGGTTCTAAACTAGATTTTGGTTTTTCCAACCTAGATATACTATGGGTAAGTTAAGCTTAAGCCCAACTTAGCATTTATTTCATTTTTTGTGATTTTTGAAGCTTTATGAATTTCTATAGGAATGTTATGTTGAATGAGAACTTGGTTGTTTGAAGGAGATCAAGGAATGACAATACAAGAGCAAGAGGAAAGGCAAGCTTGACTTAGATTTTGCAAGTAAATAGGTGGGTAATATGTTTATAGTTATTGTCTAAAATGAGCTAATTGTATTATGTGTGAATATGTGCTAAATTGCTTAAATTGAATGAATGTGATTGTTGAAAAAGGTATGATGATTCATTATCATGTCATGCGATGAAAGACGAATGGCATTTTGTGTGAAAGAAAAGATGAGAAAGCATAAGAAGCATGGGAATATGAAAATTTTATGGAAATGAATTGAGCATAAATTTGATTGTGTTTGGACAAGATAGGAACATTTCGTTATTCACGTGCACATCGACATATAGCCTTCTCCCGGGTGCCAGCTTGAGTCCACGAGATCCTAAGAAATCGAACTTGTTTTGTTCACTGTATAAACTTTGTTTTATTCGTTTCGTTCCACAGAACTCTCGAAATAGGTAACGAGGCCCAGGCGCCAACAGCAAAGGCTTGGTATCATTCCCCTAACCCAACCAATGTCACGACTCGGGATCAGCTAGTTTGTACCTTTTTAGATAAGTATTTTCCCTTGACCAAAACTATGAAGATTATTAAGGAGATTACTAACTTCCAGCAAAGTGATGGGGAATCGATCTAGGAAGCATGGGAATGATACAAAGATTTGCAAGGAAAATGCCCACACCATAACTTGCCCAAGGAATTCTTGTTGCAAACATTCTATAACGGAGTAACCCCACATACGAGAGGCATGATTGACGTAGCTTCTAGAGAATCACTGATAAGAAAGACAATAGATGAAGTGTAAGAGCTGATAGGGGAGATAGCGAGTAATAGCTGCCTATGGATTAAAGAGCAAAGTAGACAAACCACTACCTTCCTAAAACAAAAAGGAATTTTAGTTGTTGCTCAAATGACAGAGATGCAAGCTAAAATTGACAACCTAACTCAACAGCTCAACAACATTAAGGCTTCATCCTCAGCTCTGGTGAAAGTCATGAAACTTAAGTGTGAACTTTATGGACAAATGGACCATGATATAGAGGACTATTTCTTGATGAAGGAAAGTGATTCAGAGCAAGTGAATTATATGGGAGCTCAATATGGACGAGGAGGGGGAAACACTCCCTACTCCAATAGTTATAACCCTAGGTGGAAGAATCACACTAACTTCTCGTGGGCGAACAATGTTGTAGGACAGTTCAAACCTCGAGGACAATTAGGTTTCTAACAAGACAAACAAAGATTAATGGAATCCAAGTTGGATAAGATTATAGATAAAATTAGAGGCATGGAGGATGCATATAGGAGGCTTGAAAGCAAATTTGAGCAAGTCACTAAGAACGATGCTTCTTCAATACATAGTCTGGAGGTCCAAGTAGGTTAACTAGAAGAGGCAATTTCTACTCGAAATGTAAGAACCCTTCTAATCAATATCGAGTCTAACCTAAAGGAATAGAACATGGCCATCACTCAAAACCAGGAAAAGAAACTCGAACATAAGAACGAAGATAGAGCTAAAGGACAAGGATAAGTAATTGTGGAATTTCTTCCAAGTGAGATCATAATTGAGCAAATCAAGGAACCTTGACCTGAATTTTGTACCTTATTCTAGCTCAGCTAAAGTCAATTGCAAGTAGGGCCATGAGGAATTCGATGGAGGTTGAATTAAACAAGGTTAAAGACATAATGGAACATTTACAAACAAAACTCACACTCAAGCAATCAAACAAGAAAAAGGTTAAGGAGCGTATAGTGGAAGAAAACCCTAACATAGTCTAAAAGAAAGAGGACCCAAGGGATTTTTACATTCCATGTAGTATCAATGGAGTTGAAATAGATAGGACATTCACAGATTTAGGAGCAAATATCAATATGATGCCCTATACTTCCAGTCAAAAATTGGGGTTAGGAGAGTTAGAACTCACAAAGATGCTAGTGAAGATGGCAGACATAATAGTTCATTGGCCGAAGGGGATTATTAACAATGTGCAAGTATAAATTGATAAATTTACCTTTCCTGTAGACTTATATATATTGGATATTGGAGAAGATGTGGAAACTCCTATGGTCCTTGGATGACCATTTTTGGCTACTGCCTGCTCTATAATTAACGTTAATGGGGGTGAACTAACTCTAAGAGTCAGTAAGCATCAAATATCCTTCAAAGTGTCGAAGAAAGACATCAATTCTCCTTTACCTCTAACTAATATTGAGGCACCGGAACCTTAAGGACAATAGGAAGATATTAAGGATCCTGGGAGTGAATTTAGAAAGAAACAATCATGAAGAAGAAGGAAAAAGGAGGAGAATCAGAGGGAGAGTGGAATCTAAGGCATGGTAGCTTATGTGAAAATTGTAAGATCGATGAGTGTGCTACCATTACACGATTCATTCGAACCACCATTAGTACAAGAAGAGCATCAAGTTATCAACGTTAAAATAAGTGATGCATGGGAGGCAACCCATGGATGGTTAAATTGATGTTATTTCCTTTGATTTCTATATAGTTGAATTATGTAGTTAGGTTAGTTCATTTCTAAATAAAATCAAGAAGGCATAGGCCTTTGCCATAACTTAGATGATCAAAGAAGTAAGCAAAGAGAGACGAAAGGGACATAAATATTTAAGAGGTGATTTTGGGGAAGTGGAGAAGAACAAAAGAAGTAGAAATATTAAAAATTCGTTAAAAATTGCAGGCCATGATCATAGCCTATGTAGGGTAAAAAGGGGGACACACGATTTTTAAAGTCAAATTTTACTATTTTACCCTCTATCCATATATATTCAATTCTAACGTCACTTTTTCACTCACTTTCATTTTTACTTAAACTCTCTAAGATTAGAACCTCCAAATGTTCTCACTTCTCTCTACCCAAAATTTCAAACATCTAGTCTCTTCCAACTTCTACCTACTCATAAGTCAATATGTCGCGCATTAAGCAATCAACAAATTGGGATCAATCATTGGGGCAAAATCAATTCTTTGGATGAGGGAAAAGGAATAGAGCAGCATACTTCAGAGCACCTGTAAGGCCCGAAAATATAACCTAGTTAAAATAATACATGTTTATGAAAGTACATGTGTGATAGGAGATAGAATTGTGCTATGATTAGAATATAAAAGGCATATGACTTGAATTTTTGATTAAGTGGACTATAGTTAGTAAATTGGAATTAATTGATACCATTAGAGAATTGAGGTTTTTAAATGTATATTTAGACTACAAAAATTATCAAGTCACAAGTTAAGTTGGTACATGGAAATTAGAATGACTAAGCCTAGAAATTAGTGATATTTGGCATAGCTAATGGATTGACATTTGGCATCATCCATTGTGTGACAAATGACTTGGCAAGAATGTGACAAATGGAATTGTTAATAAAGTGACAAGTTGCCTAATTAAATTGTGGCATTTGGCAGCATTCATTAACTGACAAATGGTTTAATGGAAGTGTGACAAATGGTAGCTTAAGTGCAGGACATATGTGACACATGTAAAGAAGACATATGCCTTATGGTGGGAGTGACACCTAGATGATGCTGAAGCAAGTTTATACTAGAAATATTTTCTATTTTGTTCTTTCTTCATTTTGCTTTATTCTCTCCACCGAAACCCCTCCCATTTTCTCTCAACTTCTGGAATTTTGCTGGAGTTTGGATTATCAACCTTTGTAAGCTTTGTAAGTTATTTCATTAAGAAGTAGGTCTTGTGATTCTATGTATTATTACCTTGTTGATGCTGAAAGTCACACATTAAACTTAGGTATGTGCTGGTTGATTGGAAGCCTGGTTTACTTAGGTTATTGAAGTTAAATTTGAAGCTTAGTAAGGTAAGGGAATTATAAACTTGGAATCTTGTTATAACATGTATTGTTTTATGTTTTAAATGGATTAAATGTGTACTGAATTAAGAAAGAATTGATGTTAGATATATGTTGGATACTAGTTAGAAAGAGTAGTTCCACTAGACCGGAATCGGTATTTTGTCCATATCTTGACTGTAGGTATCTAAATGGGATTAAGTTAAATTCATATTAAACTAGATACATATATCTACAACTTTCATGAAGGAGTCGAATTTAATTTCTGTCACTAAGAGTGTGAAAATTTGGCTTGAGTTTGAGTTTCTGGATTCCGTCATTATTTGAGGATAGTCTGTAGTAATTTGGCTATAATTTTCACAATACTCAACCAAATTGGATAAAGTTGGTGTTATTATAAACTTAATACATATAGGAACACTTTTTTAGAAGAACATATTTTCTAAAAACGTCATTTTCTAGGTTAGAATGTCCATACAAAACTGATCCAAAAACTTGTCCTATGAAACCAGTTGTTTGAAGGTTTTAGGTCACTTATCCCAAAACTGTGGGAAATGGTTAGGAAGGTGAAAAACATTGGGTTTTGTACAATTGATGAACTATAAAAGGTTTAGTTAATTTATTTGGTACAGTAGGATTTAAATGTACTTGTTTAAGGTGTGTTTGAACTTAAATTGGGTATTCGATGAAATTGAGTAGTAGTTAGTTTAATTATGCATTAATATGATAATGTAAAGGATGTATGGTTTAATAGTGATAATGTTGAATTTCTTGGTGTGATCATGGATGAATGAGTTTCAAATGCTTAAGTATTATGAATTGGCTATAGATGTTTGTGAACTGGGAATTTTCGCGATAATATTGTGATAATTCCAGACCATCAGTGTCCAAGGAGTTTGACATTTGGGATTATGTTATAAGTACTTCCTATTTATGATGACCCAATACCTTTATTGATATATTATTGCATATACTTGTAATTGTATGACATATGAACCTGCTTTTTTCTAAAACTGTTCAGTCCTAGTCATGGGTAAATAGGCATGCCTAGAAAGATCCGCAACTGCTCCTGTGACACTTTGATGTCTTCTGTTATTGACACTTCGGTGTCTCCTATTATTGAGACATAAGTCTCTCCTGTTTTGTGATACTAAACACGGTATCTCCTGTATTAGTCTCGTTACTCACTTCTATAAAATGGATTAGCAATCTAACTTGTTTTGTATTCTGATACACGTTTAGTTTTGATATAAACAAAGTCTATTCTGGTTTGAATCATGTTCTTATCAGAAGGGTTTATACGCTATTCTGATATTTAGTTATAACATTTGTTAAATTATTTGCTTCAACATGAGAAATATTCTATATTGAGAAATTATTTTTAGTTCTGAAATACATTGTGTTTGAATTCTGATATTGGTGAGTTTTGCTCTAGAACAAATATATATTATGTTCTACTATGTTATATTATGTTCTGGGATTTATGATATTTGGATTGCTTTTGAATATGTGAATGTTTAGAGATAGTTTTCATTATGTATCCTTTTTAGTTATTCCCTACTAAGCTATATGCTTAGCACGGTGGATTTGCCCCGTGTAGGTTCAGATAGAAGGGTATAAATACTGGGACAAAGACAATTGCAGTGGCCAATAAAGAGTGTGTTTTGTTGCAAATAATGTTCAATTTGTTGATATTACTGACTTGTACTAAGTATGTTGAGACAGTTTGTATTTTGCATATATGGTTTGTAATAATTATAAACAGGAAGAAATTTGGATTTCAAGGAATGCCATATGTTTTGTGTTATGTAACTACATTCTGTATAGTATGTTTAAATCATAATGAAATGTAATGTAATGTATGGTGCTTGAGTTTCTGAGAATGCTTGAAATTGTTGGTATCATATGTTTTGGGTCCTGTTATGTGTGGCATCTACATATCCTCCCAAGGGGTACGTGGGTGGTACAGCACCCTTCTTAATTTACACAGGGGAGAAAGGTATTTGTTTCCAATCCCTCAATGTTAAACAAATTGTAGTCCCTAAATATTTTGATTTTGATATGCTTGATAGGTTAGAACTATGCGATAGGGTAGAGAATTTAGTACAAAGAATTTAGTAGGCAAAATTCATACACTTCCAATTTCTTGTATACCTGAAGCTCACTCTAGAATTCTTTGCTTCCGTTCTCTATAAACCTCAGAACCCTAAAGAAATGTGGTTTAGGTTGCGAGGATGAGCTTATGAATTGAACATTAAAATTATGTGTGATATGTGTGGGTTCCCCTAGTCTTCCACTATCGACCAGCACAATGATTTTTCGTGCTTCTCGCTATTGGAACGAGTTTACTGGGTTAGAGCGATTTGATGCCAAAAATGCCCATAACAACATAATAAGGACCTATGAGCACTTGTTACTGCTCAAATTCATGTGTCAACTGGTTTTTGATAAATAAGAAACCAACAAGTGTTCAATAAAGGAATTTTTTTATATTATGGTGCATGGATCATAGCATTCCAGAGTGTACCTCCACACATGTGCTAAACGCTATTGTTGCAACTCTACGCAAGAGGAGCAACAATTTGAGTATGGGGTATTTAGTTTCCTCCATGGTTGAGTATTATGGCATGGACTGTAATGGTTTAACTATCCATCTCCCAGACTTCCTAAATCATCACCATTTATGGCGTGTTGAAATCCTTTAGTCCCATAACATGAAACTTTGGGATATTAGCCAAAAGACACATGTGAAGATCAGAACAGTCAGGCAAGTTTGAGTACAGTGCCACCTCAGCAGGCAGGAGAGGATACAATGAGTGAAGAGTCCAAGGAGGAAGAAGAAATAGAAGAACTGAGCTAGAATAAAGTGCTTGATACAATCTTCGTAAACACTAAGGTAATTACTGATACACTTGCGGAGAACTCCAAAAGAATGAAGTAGATGGCCCGAACACAACGATGCCAGAGCCGAGACATATGTTGTATCCATCTCTATTTCGATGCTCAGGGCGTCCAATTGCCACCCCTGACACCATCCCCGCCTCCATCACCATGAGGCTTTGTTTCTAACCCTTTCTTTTTAAATTTAGTCTTTATTTTATTTTAATTTTGTTTTTTTACTTTAATATATGTTTTTTCTTTCCATTTGTGTTTGTTTGTCCCTTTCTCAAAGTGTGGGGAGGGTTATGTGTTTTGATTTGAATGTGAGTTTTGCATATTATATGATAAGTGTTAGATTGCATTTTGTGAATTGTGTGAATGTGTCAATGGCTTAGATGGATTGAAATTGATTTAATTTTAAGCATAGTCTATTAGGTTTTGAAGAATCACTAGCTCGGAAAATTAGTGAATTGGATTCTTTAGTTAAATATGCAGCTTAATTAGATTTAGTGTTAAGTTGTAGCCCTTTAAATTGTAACATTCATTCATAATTTGAGGTCTTTTGACTTAAGTAGCTTTGTTAGTATTTTTTCATGGAAATGAGTAGCTAAAGCAACAAGGTAGGCAATTAAAAAAATGGGTGTTTGTTAATGTTAAATAAATCATTATCTGCTAGTCTTCAAGTTATGAATAGAGCTAGTAATCAGTTGAGAACGTGATGTAGCTGAGTAACCAAATTAACACGCATCACAAATGTGTGCCTCCATGTCAAAGGACTATAATGACATTTCAACCAAGCAGCTTAATGAAAAAAAATGACGTAGTCAAGTAACCGGATTGACATTCATCACCAGTGTTTGCCTCTAAGTAAAAGACTAGGTCCTTGCATAAATAAAAAAGTATTTTTTAATAAAAACCTACCGAAGTTGTAACAGCTTGAATTTTCATGAAAACTTATTTAGGAGTAGTTACAAATCTTGAATGACCAAAGAATTATTAATGTGTGTGTGTAATTAAAAAGGGTAAATAAATTAACACTTGGATCTAGATTAATATGTATATTTAGTTTAAAGCCTCGAGTTGCAGATTTTGTTTGTCAATGATTCGATATGACTTGAATGATTGTGTTTTAAATTAAATTTATTTCATGAAGTTGAAGTCATTACTACATTGTATGTTGTGTGTTTATTGTTTTGTTTGCTTAAGCATAAGCAAACATTTAAGTGTGATGATGTTGATAAATGTGAATTGCATCACTTTTAGGGCTTAGTTTGATACATATTTAATTGTTAATTCAATCATTTAGTGTGTGTTTAGGTTAGAATTGTGTTAAATTGCTAATTATTTATGTTAAGTGTTTTATGGGTTAATATAAGTCTTTGAGCTTAATTATTATATTTTTTAGGTATCTTGATGTGTTTCTTAACGTTTTAGGATCATCAATGAAGAACAGAGAAGTTTCAGAGATATTTGGGTCAAAACAATGGCCCACAATTGTGGCACAATAAGCTACGATCGTGACAGAAGCCCAAGACATCTCCCACGATCATGCCAAGATCATGACAGAAGGCTCAGATGTGACCCACGATTGTGGCAACCAGGCCATGATCGTCGGCCGTGTCTCAGGCTTCTGTCATGATTGTTGCATATGGCCCACGATCGTGGGCCAACTCTGGTGCTTCTATCATGATTGTGGCCTGTTGTGCCACGATCGTGGGCTATTGTTTTATTCCGAATATCTCCAAAACTTCTCTATTCTTTGATGTTGACCCTGAAACACTAACAAATACATCAAGGTACCTCAAAAACATAATAATTAAGCTTAAAGACTTGTACTAACCTATAAAACAATTAAAACATAAATAACTAACAAACTAACACAATTCTAACCTAAACACATACTAAACAATTGAATTAACAATTAAATATATATCAAACTAAGCCCTAAAATACAATGTAATTCACACTTATCAGTGGCCCTCAATGGAAAACTATGGCATACTAAGTTATGGGTAAAAGATCTCATATAGAGGGGCCTTTCTCTTTTTCATAGGTCTTTTGATCATTTTCTTTTGAGTGTTATGTCTTGTATTTAGCCTAAACTTTTAATAAGTAATACTTTCTTATTAGCTAAACAGTATTTTGTAATGAGTTGTTTGTTTTATTTATTTAGTTGTTTACTTTATTGTTTGTGTATTTATTTACTTTTTTATCTTTTATTTTTATCCATTACCTTGTTTCGAACCCCCGACACCATGGTTCATAACCATGTGCTCTAATCTTATGAGCTATAAGCCCCACCCTGTCTCCACTGATTCTAGTCCTAGGAGTACCTTAAAAAGGAACCTTTCCTCTTCCCAGCCATTCATGTTAAGAATACGTGCTTCAGGCTTGTTCCAAGTTCGAAGTACCATTTGTACAAATAAGGATCCCCTTCATTACATGTTTTCTTCTTAATATAGATAGATACAGGATCTATGGGGCAATGAAACAGAAATAAATTGTGCAATAGCTCTTCTTATCTGATAGAAAAGGATCTCATGACCTTGAATCGATCGAAATGGGAATAGGTTTGAAAAAGGATCTTAGAGCATCTAAGGTGGGTCCGGAAGGGTCTCTTATGACCTTCTTTTTTCTTCTCGTCAAAGTTATTTGAAAATGACTTTCCATGGTAAGGAAGAAGGGGGGAACATCTTATTATTGCATTTAAACCTA
Organism: Erythroxylum reticulatum; assembly: GCA_025504915.1. NCBI lineage: Eukaryota > Viridiplantae > Streptophyta > Magnoliopsida > Malpighiales > Erythroxylaceae > Erythroxylum > Erythroxylum reticulatum. The sequence continues at coordinate 1,198 of JANSVA010068257.1, read as the reverse complement.
TAAATGTTGAAAGAAAAGAAACTTTTTTCCATTATCCTTAACAGCAAGCCAGAAAGATTGAGAAATAGAACATTTGATTTGATTTGTTGAACCAGCTAGCTCTAGGTTTGAGTGGCATTTCACCCATAACCATAACTTATCCACTCCTTGTGATTGGAGAACCTATTGATGAGTTAGGTCTTGTAGATACTCGCACAACATCCCTTATTTATAGATTTACGCCTGCCTTTTGTTAGTTAGGGGAATGGTCCATACAAATCAGATTTTTTGAGGAAATATTGAGAAGTAATTGGATTTGGTTGGATAATATGTGGTTAGCAAACAAGGATCAGTTTTTTAGGAATATATTGTTAAGTTTGGGATTTAAAAAATTTATTCTTCTAAAATCACGAAAGGAATATTTTTTTCAATTTCGTAGAAAATAGTGAATCCATTTTTATTTATATGTCCATTTATATGAATAAGACTTTATTTATTATTAAGAATTCAATGAGGCACCCCTCCATTTTTTCTGTTTGAGAAAAAGAATCATAATGATTTATACCCAATGCTAGATAGCTGCTAAGAAGCACAAGTTGAAAAATATAATATTCGCTCCAATCACACCTTCATAACTCTAAATACCTGGATTCTTTATAGTTCCTCCTATAATAGTCCAACCGCCCCATGAATTTGTGATTCCTAAATGAGTAGGAGTGAAATCTTGATATAATTTGAAACAAGAAAGCAACAAATCCAAGGCAATAAAAAATATGTATTTTTTTATAGAATCTAAAAAAGGATTCACTTTTTTATCTTTCTTTATTACTTTAACTGTTTCATAATTTAGCACCTATTTTTTAGTATTTTGCTATATATTCTGTCTAAATTACCTTGATTTAATTGAATTTATTTCTTATTTCGATAATTATGTAAGAGGTTGATTGAGGAACGAAGTAGCCAAGAATGGAGTTTTAAGACAAAACAAGAAGAAATATTAATTTTGGTTGAACACGACCTGCAAATGAATATGTGCCATCTTGTTTTTCTCCCGAACAAGCTGAAGGTGATATACAAGCTGAAGAGAGGCTGTATGGTAGAGAGAAGAGAAATTGAAAGATATACAACCTGAGATATAAGTATTGGAAAATCGAGTCCGGATCTGATCCGACCGCAGCGGAATAATCACGAAACTTTTTCGTGACTTTTGATTTCCCGA
>JANSVA010068238.1:0-12060 GCA_025504915.1 Erythroxylum reticulatum | reverse complement strand
CATGTTTGGTTCAACTTTTGGAAGGTGAATAAGTACTTTTTTTTTACCGCAGAAGTTGTTTTAAAAAAATGAATGTTTGGAAGTAAAATCCAAAAGTACTTTTTTTATAGAAATGGTTTTTTTTAAGCTAAAATACAACTTTTTGAGAAGCTCAAATTTGAAGCTTTTCAAGCAAGCACTTTTTCAGGTAAATTTTTCAGATCAGTTAATAAGCCTATTTTTAATCTCTTTTATCCTTATATTTTACACATAATTCCTACAATACTCACAAGCACATCTTCACGTTTATTTCGAGATTTATATAATATTATTTGACTTTCTATATGTTTTAATATTTATTTCTAATATTAGTTTTACTTATATTATAATTCATATAAAAGATTTGGTTATATATATTTTCATTTATATTTCGTATGTTTAAAATTATATAATAATTAATATATCGTGCTTTGCATATTGTTTAATATATTTTAAATAATATTTATATGCATAAATAATGTTTATTATAAAATAAAATATAGTTAAAATTTAAAGTATTTTTTATTTTTATATTGTCAAACAGTTTATTGTATAAAAATCTTTAAAAAAACTCTTTTTTAAATGACAGTCAAATAATCATCTGACTTCTTAGAAAAACTCTTCTCAGAAAAGTTCTACTAACAAAAGCTCTACTAATATAAGCTCATCCAAACAGGCACTAAATACCTAAATTTCTCTCTAGGTTTTTTTAATTTTCTTCTAAATACCTAGATACTCCTTTTAAGTCACTCTTTTCATTTTAGTTCAAATCCTTACACACCTTTTAGGATTTAACATTTTAGTTTTACGTACTGGAATACCCTTTCAGGTCTCAAATTTTCGTTTTTGGTTAAAAGACCCTATATACATCTCTAGCCTCGTTGCAAAATATCTGCATACCTTATAGGTCTGTAATCGTATTTTTCAATCTAAGCCTTAGAGCTAATAAGTAAATATTTGGATGCCCCTTGAAATCTCTAATCCCAACTTTTAGTTTAAACCTTAAATCTACCTCCAGATTTCTAATCGCGGTCTACCGTAGATACCCATCTCGGCTTGTAGTTAAATACAAAAATACCCCTCTCAGTCTTGGCTTTTAAATTTCAGTTTAAAATTTAGATGCCCCTCTAGACCTATAGTTGGATACTTCGACATCTCTTTGAGTCTCTTATATCAATATTTAGTTTAAAATTTATATACATCTCTAAGATTATACATAAAGAGCAAAAGATCTCTCTAGATCTCTTATTTCATCTCTCATTCCAATAAATATCTCTAGGTAGCTCTCTAGAATTAGCTTTAATTGTATAAATACTTCTTTAGGATTCCTATTCCAGTTATCTAAATTTTATGTCCTATAATCTCTCTATTCTTTTAATCGAATTATTTTTATTTTTAATTTAAAGTCCTAAACCTTGATATCTCTTCAAGATTTTAAGTCTATTTAAGAATGTTTTGGAATCACTAACTTCATTTGATCATTATATTAATTTATTTTTGGTTCATTTATTTCATTTCTACGTCATTTAGTTATATGTGATGGATATAGCTTAGATCGAAATTTTTTCATTCTTTACTTATTTCATGTAACTTCATCCAATCAAATTTAGTTTAAATACATCCATTTTGCGTTGCATATGTCTATTTTAATTATATTTTAATTTTTATTAATGCCTTCTATTATCCTTTTATTTTTAATTTGATTACGTACAAATTTGTTCTTTTAAGACTTAATTAGTCTTAATTGAATCCTAGCTATAGATATTTATCCATAATATATTTTCGTTAATATCTAATAGTGATTAATTTCTTTTAATGATTTTTTATAAATACATTATATTTTGATTTTTGGTCAATTAGAATTTATTAGGACATTTTTATTAAAGAAGATGGGTAAATGTGTAACAAGAAAATGACAAGGGAAATTAGTTAATTTTAATATTTGGGGTATCTTGTAGGGTTTCTTATTTACAAGGCAGAAAAAGGAGGAAATTTTCAATAAATTTCTTTTTAGGAAAAAAATGGGTGGGAATGAGTTGGAATTTGTTAACAATTAGAACAAGTGAAAAGAGATGAAGGTTCACAAATCACCAAGGATATTTTAGTCTTTTCTTTTACTTTGGGATGCCTTAAATGCCTTCAAATTCTTTACAACGTTCAAAAACAAAGGAACCCTCACTAATTTTCCTTTGTAACTTTGTCTTCGTCATAGGTGTTTATTTTTATAAAAAATGAATAAGAATTGTTTACACAAGCGAAGTTTATACAAGTACATAGGTGCAAGAACTATCAAGGCAGGTAGCCATAAAATTGATTAAGCAAGTCTATGCTAGAATATCAACTGTTAGTAACATTATTACATCATTATGATTTTAAATCCTCCATAAGTTTTTCATTATTTGGTTGATCTTGGATTAAACTTCATACGCCAATGAGATTTCCCTAATCCATTTGATGATAACATCTTTAAGTTCTATAACTTCCTTCCTTTAACCTTTGTAAAGCTTGTTGATTAAGAATAGATGGTACAAGAACATGGAGTTTTTATAATGATCTTATCTTGCTTCAAGCGCTTGCACATTTTTATTGGCACATGTAATCATATATCTGTAATTTATATATGCACAATTGATTTGCATTATGTTTTATATTCTCTTCCAAATGATATAAGACTAATTGCATTGAAAAAATAGATGTGCGATTGTATCCAATTCTACGTTACAAAATAGACAATTAGGGTACCTAGAATTCCCTCCCACCTATTCTTTGTTTTAATTCAATTCTTAATAGCCAACTAGCTTATAATTGTTGCTTTAGGAGAAATAGTTTTCTTCCAAATCAATTCATACTAGGGGACTTTAGGTTAATCTTCTCTAAAGAGGTTATAGTGGGAAGCATTGTTGAAGTTTCCCTCATTCCATTTTAGCTTATCCTCCCCTCCCTCTGGTTGATGATTTAGGAAGTTTAACAAATGACTAACACTTCTGTATCTACAATTCCAATCTCCATTTGAGATGACATAGCTTGCATTTGCTTTAATAATTATTCTTAATTTCAAAAATAACATTTGATAACTTTCTATAAGTGGGATAAATGGCATCCAATTATCATAACAAAACCGTAAGGATTATCCATTTCCCACCTACCAACTTATATAAAGGTAGACCCGCCTTTTGAGTTTAAGCATCTATCTAAAGTACCAAGAATTCTCCTTACTTACCTCAAATTTCCAGAAACTTGTGCTTTTTAAGTAATATTCATAAAGTCATTTCAACTAGAGGGATTATTTATCCTTGAAAAGTCTCTATATCCTTTTAGTATTTATCCTTGAAAAGTCTCTATATCCTTTTAGACTTATGTATTTTCTGCATCGTAGATAGAGATGTCAAGCCTAGCCCTCCTTTCTCTTTCTTCAGACATAATTCATCCCATCTAACCTTATCCCTTTTAGAGTTGCCAAGTTTTCTAGACTATAGAAACTACTTTATACATCTCTTTAACTACTTGATAATCTTTTTTGGTAAGACAAGATGAGCAATCCAATGGGTGGCTATTTTTCTTTGTACTTTTAATATTAATTGTAATCTTCCTATTGTGGATAAAGTTATATTCTACCAAGAATTGATTTTAGCTTTTTGCCTTTCTAATAGTGGAAGATAGTCAACAAACTCAAGCTTGTTATTTGTAATTAGGATCCCTAAATACTTGAAAGGAGGAGCTTGTATCCTGAGACCGGATTGACTTCCAAGTTCTTTATTCTGAAATTTAGAAGGAAAAAAATGCAAATCTTATCAAAGTTGACCCTCAAACCTCAAATTTTTGTGTATTCTTTAATGATTCTCATAAGGAGTGAAATAGAATAGTGATCAGAACCATTAAATGACATCAAATCATTAGAAAAAGTAAGGTGGTTGAGCCTTAACTCCTTACAATTGTGATGAAATAAGAATATATAATTATTCCTAGTGAACAACCGAAGCATTCCATATAGATAAAGGGTCCCCTTGCCTAATCTCTTTAGTACTCCTAAAAAACTTTGTAAGACAACCATTGACTAGTAAGCTAAAGTTTATAGTTGAAATACAAGCATGTATCCATTGTATATACTGAGTTGGGAATCCAAACGCAAGCAAACAATTTCTTATAAAATTCCACCTAATTAAGTCAAAAACCTTATAGATATTGAGTTGATAATGCAACTTTTGAAAGATCTCTTAAAGGTGTACTCCTTCATCATCTCCTGAAGTATCAATATGTTATCTCCAATGGTTCTTCCCTACACAAAAGCACCCTGAGACAAAGATATTAGTGAATTTAAACAACTTTTAAGTATGTTGTCTAGGATGTTTGAAATTATTTTACATATGGTGCTACAATAGGATATAGGGAAAAAGTCACTCAAGCTAGAAGATGTTATTAACTTCATTAACTTGGAAGGAATGAAAAAATCTTGCACAGTTTCCAACCAGTTGGCCTATAATGTCCCAAGTTTTTGAAAAAAGTGAGCTGAGAATCCATCATGTCCAAAGTCCTTAGAAAGATTAAGATTGCTCAAAATATCCTTTACTTCTTATATAAACAATGGACTAATCAAAATCTCTCTCATTTGCTAGTTGATTTTATCTTGTACAAACTAAGATAAATTCTAAACTTTATTGTTTTCCATAATAGTATTTCTGAATAATGACTTATAATAGTTTAAAGAAATGCTTTCAATAGATTCTTGATTAGTGCAAATTAAACCCTGTTCATCATAAAGCATGTTGATATTATTGATGTTTCCTCTAGCTAAGATAGAACATAAGAAGAATTTTGAATTGGTATCCCCCTCCTTCAGCCACCTTACTCTTGCTTTCTTCTTTAGAATAGACTTATAAAGACTTAAAGTTAAATTAAACTCCTTTAGACAAGCAACTTCTAATTCTTTCAATCTTATATCTAGGGGATGATTATAGCAGTCTACCTAAGCTTTCTTATTTTTTTCTTTGTCTAACTGCATTGCAACTTGTGAATTACTACTAACCTCCTTACAAAATATCTTTAAATCATTCCTTACCAGTTGGAGCATCCTTATCAATTGGTAGGCTTTGCAACCTCTTTTTTCCTTTTTCTAGTTTATTCCGACTAATTGCTCAAATCCCATTCTTTTTGTCAACCTATTGAAGAATTTGAATGGTGCTCTACTAATTCTATTGAACTTAATTCCCTGTATCTCCATTTATGTGTAATTTGAACATAGGGGTTCTTCACAAAGAGTGAGTGAATTAGGGAATTAGAAAAATCACTAGTGTTTTAACTTTATACGATCTAGTTTGTTTCTTACGAAATATTCACCCTATTGCTTATTACTCCAAGTATGATGGCAACCAACTTGTCTTAAATCCACCAGATTTGTAACCTTTATGCACTCCTTTAACTCCTCATGTATTACATTGATTCAAATTCTACTGCCTTCATCCTTATTTGAACTTAGGATGCAATTGTAATCCCCCAACCATAACCCAAACATCTTTATTTATTTTTTTTCACAATCTTAGTATCCTCCTATAACTTCCACCATCTAAAAAGCATTATTAGAAGCGTATAAAATATATAAAACATATCAGTAACACTAAACAATCCATATTTCATATAGATAAATTCATCAATAATAAGAGAGGTTTATATAGAAAGCTTATTCAAGTTATAGGAAATTATGATTTTTTTGTTAAATGAAAACTATAATTGGATAATATCTCCCATTTAGCACCCCAAAATTTTAGACAATCTTATAAATATGGTAACTTTATTCTGGTTTCAATCAAGCCTAGAAAGACAAGCCTTTTCTTCATCTACCAACTCCTCTACAACTTGTCTTTTAATAGTATCATTTAATCCCCTTATATTTTAAAAAAGGAAGGTCATTATGGATATTTAGGTAAGAGCATTTTTCTCTTAGCCTACCCTTACTCTTTGATATGCTAAACTTTCACCTTAAGTTTGTACCAATTCGAATCCCTCTATGATTTTTTCCTGAATGTTGTTTTCCAAACTCTCTAAATTGCTCATATCCTAATCTTCATTACTTATAGCCTTCTCACCTACTTCATTCTCACTTGTACTAGAATCAGTCTTCTCAACTTGTACTAGAATCAGTCTTCTCACATACTTCATTCTCATTTATACTGGAATCAATCTTCTATGTTTTGGTAATTTCAAGCTCTTTATTTCCAGCTTCTTTCTACTTATTCACCCTCATTGTGCACTATCCCATATCCTCAAAAGGTCTTGTTAAATCCTACATTTGTCCCATAATCTCCATGTAAGTGCCTACTTTAGATCTCCAACTAGTAGGTTTCCACTTCCTATTTTTGATTTTGGATTTCCAAGGATATGTTAATTGTATCTCCACTTTGGTCAGCTCACCTACCTCATTTAGCTTCATCACTGGAATGACTTTAGTAACTCTATGTCCCTCCTAATTTCTACATAAATCTTAAAATAACAAATCCTATCCATGTTGGTTGTCAAAGAACTTATAGTTAGAGGCTTTCCCAATGAACTTTCCAGATAACTCAACCCCTCAAAAGTCCAAAATTCTAATGGTATATTATGGAAGTTAATCCATATCAAAATTATGTCAATGTAGTTTCTATCAAACTCTATACTTAGTCTACATTTTTGCAAGAAACATAGGTTGTCCATCAATGTGCTGAGGACTAAGTTCTAAGATCTCAAACAGATTGCACTCAGTAAAGAATTTGAAGATAAAGATAGACAGGACATTTAGTTCATGTTGCTATTCCTAGTTCTAGAGGGGAATACATTCGATGGAATAATTCCTTAGATGTATTATCGCATCCCCAAGGATTAGGCCCACTTTTTACAGTTCAGTGGAATCTTTATGCTCAAAATTTCAATTCAAGCAGTCATTTATTTGGTACCTCCCAAAGAGCGGGAATAATCATTCTAACCCTTCTCGAGGGGTTCCATCCATAAACACAAAGTCTATGGCTAACCGATAATTCACACCATCATTTAGCTATTGCATTCATTTTTCTTATTGCTATTCATATGTATAGAACTAACTTTAAGATTGAGCACAATATCAAAGAGCTTTTAGAAGTACATAATCCACCCAGGGGGGGGGGGGTTAGGACATGGACATAAATGCCACAATCAATAATTTGCTTCATTTTAAATTAGGTCTTGCTTTAACTTCTTTAGGGGTTTATTACTTCCTTAGTAGCCTAACATATGTACTCATTACCTGCTTATGTGTTCATAATGCAAGACTTTACTACTCAAGTTACATTATATACTCATCACCAATACATTGCAGGCTTCGTCATGACAAGAGCTTTTGCTCATGAAGCTACATTTTTTGTTAAAGATTACAATTTGGAAAATAATTTGAATCTTACTTGGGGAGATTTGATTCATTCTAAATTCAAGAATTTGCTTTGACTGTTAAGAGTAGGTAACCCATTCATTGTGTTTTTCTTTTTATTGCATTCTATCTCATTATATCACATTATGTTCTGCTATATTTATCGTATTAAAGACATAGCTAATGACCTTTAAATTTCATTAAGGTAAGAAGACTTGATCCTCAACCTTAGATTTTCTAACGTTCTATACTAAATAGGCAAACTTGGGCCAACCAATATTTTTTTATTCATCGCCTCCATATGAACAATGTTCTCTATAGACTTATTAAGGATGACCTCCTAGTCTACTAGAGTATCCTTGTTTCGCTTTTTTTAGGGACTTATAACTCTACTGTAAATGTTTGTGTAATATTTATGGAATGTAAGTTTTGTATAAAAAAAGGGATCTATATATAGAGATGCAGATACAGGAAAGAAAGGAAATAATCATACAATTAATTATACAATATTTTTATAATATTCTATCATTATTATGCACTTATCTTATTTAGAAAGTAAATATTATAGTTGACTAACACCCCTCTTTAAACTCAATGTGAGCAATTTGGATGGAAATATAATTATCATAATAAATAGTAGTGGTTAAGGAATATTCAATTCCTATATCTTATAATAACCAACATAACCACAAGATTTTAGAAGGATTGTTAAAGGGCTCAGTATTCGTCTTGAATACTTGAACAAGCTATAACTGTTTATTTCTTACATCTCTATAAGAAAAAAGAATCATAAAGAAAGAAATAAAACCTGGTTATGGAGTGTCAAACAGTAAGATCTCCTTCCCAATTAGCATCAAAATATGTGCAAAGCTCTAAAGAGGATGATGAAAAGAGGTGAATTCCATGAAATAAAATAATTTTAATATAACACAAAATATAATGCAATGTAGTACAGTAAATGATTTGAGGACTTGTCTTAAACTAACTCACAATATGAACTACATAGGCAATGTCAAAATGAGTAACTATAAGATATACCAAACTCCCCACATATTTTTAATATAAGATAAGATCATTCACAGGTTGGTCGTCTGTTTGCTGATTTTTTAAAATTATGTATCACCATTAAGGTAATCGCCATTATTAATCATATTATCTACATTGACTAATAAGAGCACATAAACTCCATCTATATGTTGAATGAATAAGGAATTATCGTGTGGACTAGAAATAAATTCAATTTATTAAATAACATAACTAAAATTTACAAACCAAGCTTAAAGAGGTTGTTTGAGGCTATAAAAAGCCTTTCTTAGATGACAAACAGTATTAGGAGGATTATCATAACTTGAAGGTGGTTGCATATACGCATCTTTAGAAAGATCACCAATGAGCAATCCATTTTTAACATCTATTTAGAATATTTTTCATTTCTTAATGATAGCAACAACTATGAGACTGTGAACTAAAGTGAGACAGGCTATGGGGGTAATAGTCTCCTTATAGTCAAAACCATACTCCTAAGTGAATCCTTTGGTAACAAGTCGAGCTTTATAATGTTTTATAGTCCCATCTATTTTATCTTGATTTTATAAACCCATTTGCAGCACGCTAAAGTCTTACTTAGGGAAGTGGAGGAAGTGGGACTAGATCCCAAGTTTGGGTTCCTCTAAAGTTTGCAATTCTTTTTTCATAGCTTATTGCCATAAAGTATTAGCACTAGATTATATATAGTTGTTAGTTTCATAAAGGAAAGTGATGGTTGAGTTAACAGAGTGATGTTTAAGATGAGGAAGACTTATAACATAAGGTTTTAACTGAGGTGGATGTTTAGTGGCTCTGATAAGTCGTGATGGTTGGGCTAGTTCATTTAAACCCTTTGGAGCTACATCTTCAAGTGTGATAGGTGGCTCAAAGTAGTTTTGATTAATCTTTTCATTTATATATAGTTCAATATTTTATCATACAATTGGACATAGGGCATGGAATTAATGTCTACTTTATTTTGGGTCCAATCACGTTAGTTTTCCATCATTAGCTATTGATTCAACTAATGACATTGTAAACTATTTTACAAAGCATCATTCCACCTTTTTCAAGGATTTCCAAATCAATACTAATCTAGAGAACTAAAACTTTCTTCCTAATTATTTTGAGGCGATGAATCCAATGTTGATCACATAAGTACCTCCATATAGTTCATGCTACATTTAATGACAACCGTTTTAGTTATCCTTGACTAGAATAGGTCATAAATAGTATCAAAACATAGCAATACCTATAAAAGATAACTTTGGAGATCTCAACTCAAATGATTACTTATACAATCATCACAATGAGAATTTTCACAGACATAAAAGTAATGTTCCAACTAGATTTCCTGTATGGGGTCAGTTCCATGAACTTGTTCTCCGAGAAACATTCATATATTATCTTCATACTTTAGCCTTTGTGATCGATTACTTTCTTCATAAGAAAAAACATATTATATGTTAGTTATTTTTGCATTCTACTAATACCCAATCTCAATAGAACAATGATTAGAAACAATCTGCAGATAATACATAAATGCAATATGAATCTCATAATAATTTCATTTGCAATGTATATTTATCCTATAGACTTTATCATATACATCTAAGTATGTATAATACAAAAATGTCTTTGAATAATTGTCACTAAATTGATTAGTTATAGGGCATAAACTAACAAAAATAGCTTGTCGCAAGTTTATTTTAACTAAAATGCATGAACAAAGACCAAGATTTTGAGACCCATCCACTTTTTAAAGCCTCTCATCATAATTTAGGAAATAATTCAAATTTCTCGCATGTTAGGCAATTGCATGACAACCTAACATATAGATTTAAGTCTACCAAATTTCATTTAAATCCATTATTAAACCTAAAGCTTTAAGTCTTTACGAATCTTTAAATGTTCATAAGAACTTATGAAGACAAATAATATTCCTTTATCCATTCATCATAAATAAGTCCCTATGAGCTCCAAACACTCTTTTATTCCTTTTCTCAAGCTGTAGATTTACGTGTATGGATCTCCTCGCCTTCGTATTTGTTATTCTCAACATAGAAATTAATAGGAAAAATCTATTAATTATTTTATCATTTCTTAAAAAGTCTAAGTCAGTCTCTATCGTTATCTACATTACAGTATGTTAATAGTATCATTTTGAAGACGTTAAGTATAATGTAGATAATGATAGTTAAGATTTTGGTAACTTTTAGTATATATGTTATAAATTTAGACTTTGTCATGTCACAATCAAGTAATTTAGATTTATAAAACACTAATATGATCTTCAAAATATTTTTAAACAATTATTAAAACATGTAATTTTCATCTAAATGTTTTACAAAAGGTCTAAATAAGTTTCTACTGTTGCTTTTGTTATCACTTTCAATGTGCAATGCGTACTATTTTAATGACGTTACGGTGGAATGAATACTATTTTTGTAACGTTAAGAAGAAAAGTGGTATAAAAAATAATAATAAAGACTTACGCAGTCCTTTTCTAAAATATCAAAATGCAAATCACACCTTTAGTCAAGAAAATACATTCTTAAGCAACCATTTATCATTTTCAATAATTATCTTACATGCCTCAAACCTACTCCTGACTTTGTCATTAGAAATTTTCTGTCAAATACCTCAGACAATATTTTCCATAAAAAATTTCTGGCAGACTGTGAATTGTAGTCTAAGGAATTTACGCCGAGCTTCGAGTCTCCCAAACCTAATGCTACATCAAATAGCTTAACTGGAGATGGGCTAAAAGCTCTAAACTCCTACGGAGTAAAGCCCTGTTTGATTGTTACTTTTATTATTATTATATTTTGTTGTTATTGTTGTTGTTGTTATTGTTGTTATTATTATTATTATTACATGTTTTATGTTTTTTATTAAAGTTATAAAATTAATTTTTCTAGAATTAAATATCTAAAATCTAAATTACTATAAGAATATTCAACGAAATACTAAAATATATAATATTTATACCCTTATAATTTTTTTTAAAGTCATGTTCTTGTAAGTCATTTTACATATAAACAGTTAATACTAAACATATGGTTTTATTAAACAATAAATGAGAAATAACTAATGCAATCTGTTGATCAAATCATCTGATATAATCAGTTATCAGTTAACTACTAATGTAATCAGCTGATTGCCGAACTGATCCTAAGAGTGTTAATGAAAGCACTCACGAAGAATTTCAATAAGATTATCATCTTAATACGTAGAGCTAAGGCCGCGAGAAAGAATCAAAAAGTTTAATAATTTAAAGAAACCAAAACTTTAAATAAATTAAAAGAACAAGTCAGAGTAGTCCAGGAAAATGAGAAAAGCGATAAATAAGTTCACCAAAGCATCCCCTAGTTTTATCCGTGCCTACGGGAAATAACCTCGCCAAAGCATCCCCTAGTTTTATCCGTGCCTTCGCTAAAGCATCCCCTAGTTTTATCCGTGCCTTCGCTAAGTTGCCTGTTTGACCAAACTGCTTGAAACAGGGATCATCAAAGATGAGGCCGGCCTTGAGCTCATTATTTGAGAACTCTATTTCTGTGCAAGTTGAATTCAGTGAAGCTGACGGAAAAGAACGAGTATGCGCTGTCTGGATAATAAATGAACTTAAACGTCAAACTTTATCAGGT
>JANSVA010068218.1:0-12061 GCA_025504915.1 Erythroxylum reticulatum | reverse complement strand
TTTTATTTTCAAATCAATCAATTCTTGATCGTCTAAGTAATTTTTCATCGTTTAATTTAATTGTCTCATGTATTGAAATTTTCCCCTTGGGTACAAAATCCAGTTCTTACCGATTTATATTACTTGTCAACGAGGTGCACTTACCTCTAATTGGTCTAGATAGAATTTAATTAATATTGTTTTATTTAGACCACAACATCTACCTTTCCATCCAATCCTCTTTTTCTTTTGTAGATCCATTTACATCCTATGGCTTTTATACCTAGTGGTAGATCTATAAGGACCTAGACTTCATTAGTGTACATTGAATCTATTTTCGATTCCATCACTTTGAGCCATTTTCGGCATCAACATCATTAACAGCCTGAGTATATGTAATGGGACCTGTTTCTTCTTCGACTGAGATGCCAATTAAGTCTTCTCCTAGACCTAGATACCTATCTGGTTGTCTCACAACCCTCCCGCTACGTCTAGGCATAACTTGATATTCAGGTTGTACATTCAATTCAACGCTTGAATCCATTTCGACATATTGTTATGTCATATCCAAAACAACTTTTGGTTTGGTCGAAGTAGCTAACTCGTTTAGTACTACTTCACATCTTCCTTTGTGATTTCTCATAAACTCTTCCTTTAAGAAGGTCGCATTTGTCAACACAAATACCGTCCTAACCTAAGGATTGTAAAAATAGTACCCTTGAGTTCCCGTATGATATCCTACAAACAAACATACTTCTGACCTTGGTTCCATCTTTGTGGTGTTGGACCCCGTTTTTAGAGCCCAACATCATACATGGGATCATGAACCTTAAGAGTAGAGGAGGACTTAGAAGTTGTAAATTTAGAAGAAAAACTCCCTCAGAAGAAAAGGTGGACGTCACCGCTGCGAACTGCTTGTTTTGCCGTGCCGAACATACGCCACAGCGAACGAATTAACTTTTACCGAGGTGAACCTAAAATTATATTTTTGCCAAAAAAATAAAAAGCTTCAGGTTAATTACTCCATGGTGAACTCTTAGCTTTGTCTTGGTGAAAACCCCCAAAACAGAATCCAAAATCAACTTACCCTATTTCATGCAACTTAAACTCTTTCAACTACTCAACCCCAACATTAACTCTACTAAATGCAACCAAAAATTTCCCAACAACCATCCTTAATTCATTCTTAAAACAAAATGAACTTATACATAAACCCATGCAGTTTCCAAAATCCGAATACTTCGTGAAAACATGAAAAATAATAGACATCTCCAATCATATATTTCATTCATATTTAAAGGTAGAGTTTTACAAAGCTTTAATGGGCATTTCAAGCCACATTATAATATAATCCTAAAAATACATAGTTTGCAAAAAGTAGAATTTCTCAAAATGTAACCAAAGCTTTGTTTTACAAAAGCTAACTTCAAAAGCAAAAATAAATCTAGTTGGAGTGATGCCTTGGCTCTTGACTACTCAATCTCTTGCTCTTCACCTGTAGATGTGATGGAAATGGGAGGGGGTGAGCTTAAAGCTCGTGGGTAACAAGTTCATAACGGAGAATTAAGCAAAATCATTGAAAATTTTCGTTCATTAAAGAAAATTCTTATGAAAATCATGAAATGCATAGTACCCAAATTCACAACCAAGTCGCAAAAACACAAATCATGTATGCATCAACTTATTGAGAAAATCATAAACACATAAGCAAATCATAATGGTTTGGGTGGATCAAAAAATAGAGCGTACTAAACATTCCCACATAATGGTCATGTGTAGCCTTGAACAAAATGTACTAACACAATCCCACTTAATGGTCTTACGTAGCCGTGAACTTATAGGATTCCATGAAGGAGCTCTATGCCACTAGCGGGCAGGCGAGAGAAGTCTTTTATCAATGTGCAGTTGACTTTACTTAGGGGACCACCACAAACCCACATAATATGTATTTCATGGCTTGCAAAGTATATTGCCCAAAAGGCTCTTTTCGGGAACATGATTTTTATAAGCATCATATATTTCAAAACTATTTCCATCTTCATCTCATCATCATCAATAATTCAAGTATCAGACATGTAACAATCTCTTAGATCAATCAAAAGAAATAATGCAACAAGTATGAAGCAATTTGAAATCATTTTATTTTCTTACTTTGGAAGAGAAATATTCGTGGCTTAGTAACTCTATTATAAATATGAAACCCACCTGGAATTTCTTACTTAATCCTTGCTCAAAGATGTCTTTCCTCTTTCTCCTCTTGCCTCTTTTTCCGTACTTGATTTCCTTAATCAACAACCAAAATTCCATTCAATTCGGTTCAATAATCAGAAAGTTATTGCTTAAACAATTTCAGACAATCCTTATGCATGAAACAAAATTCTATTCTCAACTTCCATCCAAAAGTTGAGATTCTTAAAGACACAATTTGGACTTTATTCCTTCACACAATTTCTATCTCTATGTCTCTAGTTTACACCAAATGAAAAATCATCTCATTTGAACATCTACACAAAAAGTTAAACCCAAAATACTAAAATATACTTGGTGTTGGAAAGTTCGCTGCTGCGAACTTTTCCAGAAAAAGAAAAATTTTCTCAAATCAAGAGTTCGCCGCGGCGAGGAATGTTGGCCGCAGCGAACTTTGACATAGGCATTGCAGACACTTCATTTTTCCAGATTTTTACTTCCCATCTACTACTACTAACACACCTTAAACCTCAACCATCATTGCTAATTCTTGTTCACTTCATTCTCTACTCCATTTCAACTCAAATTCATTCACAAGTACCTCATAATCTATCTTTGATCATTAACCCTAAAAGATTGAAACATTTTCATAAACCATTCATCCACAACTTCCTACACACATTTAACTATGTTTTCACTTCTAACAAACCCTAACTACGCTTCATCCAACAATCAAGAAAGGTTAATGCTTATACTTACTTGTTTTAACCACAAAGTCTTCAAGTTCTTCAAGATTTCCCAAAACACTAGCTTTTTCTCTTTTTCTCTACTTCTCTTCTTCTCTCCCATAACACTCTCCCTCTTTTTCTTCTCACTCACAATTCTCTTCTTCTAAATTATACTTATAATAATCATAAATTGACCCCTTTGTCCTCCAATATAAGCCTTATAACTTTTAGACTTAAGTGATCTTCCAATTTTACCCCTTATGCATTATTACTTCTTCAATTTAACTTACATCATACTACTCTAAATTAATCTTAATTTCTCCATTTAATACTTCTAATTCAACCAATCTAAGAAATAAATCCTCCAATCATTGAGATGCTAATCACTCCAAAAATAATTTATCTAGCAGAACCACAAAATTTAATCATTTTATGCTTAATAAAATTAATAAAAATTTGGGGTCCAACATTTCTCCCCTTCTTAAAAGAATTTCATCCACAAAATTATTACCTCAATCGTCGAACAGTCGTGGATACTTCTCTTTCATGGCTTCCAATGGCTCCCACGTGGCCTCTTCTATAGAATGATTTCTCTACAGAACTTTGACTAACTGAACTGCCTTGTTCTTGAGGACCTTCTCTTTAGTGTCCAAAATTTCTACTGGAATCTCCTTATAACTCAAATCATCTCTCAACTGAACCTCAGTGGTCTGAATAATGTGAGAATGATCCGACCTGTAACTCCTCATATCGGAGTTCTACATCTCCTTCCATACAATGCTTCAAAAGGAGCTATATGAATGCTCAAATGGTACGAATTATTGTAAGCAAATTCGACCAATGGCAAATGCTCATCCTAAGCTCCTTTGAAATCCATCACACAAGCCCTGAGCATTCCTTCAAGTTTTCTAATGGTCCTCTCAGATTGACTATCTGTCTAGGGATGGAAAGCCATATTGACCTCTTGTAAGCTTCCCCAGAATCTTGAAGTGAATCGAGGATCTCTATCAGAAACTATGGAATCTGCAATCCCATATAATCTCACTATCTCATCAATATACTTCTTTGCTAATACATGTAGAGAATCAGTTTGTTTGATTGCCATAAAATGGGCTGACTTCGTCAAACCATCCACAATAACCCATATGGCATCATGTTTCCTAATGGTCTTGGGCAAACCTATCAAAAAGTCCATAGTCACTCTTTTCCACTTCCACTCAGGAATGGACAATGGACTTAACTTGCCTAAAAGTGCTTGGTGTTCAGCCTTGACTTGCTGACACACTAGACACTTACTTGCATATTCTGCTACATCCTTCTTCATGCCTTTCCACCAAAAATGCTCTCTCAAATCCCTATACATCCTGGTGCTACCTGGGTGCATGGCATAAGGCGCATTGTGTGCCTCATCCAGTATCTCATCCTTCACCTCCTTGACATTCGAAATACAAAGTCTATTGCCAACAGTCACGAGTCCATCATCCCTTACTACCACTTCAGATTTCTTGCCCTTCTAAATTTCTTCTCAAAGTTTGCTTAATTTGACATTCTATGCCTGTAACTCCCTAACCTTCTCCCTGAGTATCGGTCTTACTCTGAAGTTAGCAAGAATGCAATTTGGTTCCTCCTATTTCAAGCTTATCTTATGCTTAGCCATCTCTTTCATTAAAGCCAGATAAACTATCTAAACATAGGCTATTGAGGATTTCCTACTTAGAGCATTCACCACTAAATTTGCCTTTCCTAGATGATACTCAATCAACAAATCATAATCCTTAAGTAATTCAATCCACCTTCTCTATCTCAAATTCAGTTCTTTCTAACTCAACAGATACTTGAGACTTTTGTGATCTGCAAAAATCCTTATCTGAACCCCATACAAATAATGCCTCCAAATTTTCAAGGAAAAAATTACTGCTGCCAATTCCAAGTTATAGGTCGAATAACTCAACTCATAAGACTTCAATTGCCTTGAAGCATAAGCTATCACCCTGTCTCCCTGCATCAACATGCAACCTAAACCCTTTCTTGATTCATCACTATACACTGTATATCCCTCATCTCCAGTAGGCAAAATCAAAAGTGGAGCACTTGTCAATCTGAGCTTGAGCTCTTAAAAGCTTTTCTGACATTCCTCACTCCAAACAAATTTCTGATTCTTCCTTAATAACTTAGTCATCGGAGTAGCTATCATAGAAAATCCTTCCACAAACCTCCTATAATAACCTGCCAAACTCAGAAAACTCCTCACCTATGTCACTGTCTTAAGTGCATGCCAATTCAACACTACTTCAATCTTCCTCGGATCAATATGTACCCAATCTTTAGAAATCACATGTCCAAGCAATATGACCTCATGAAGCCAGAATTCACATTTTCTGAATTTGGCATAAAGTTCCCTTTCCGTTAATATCTGCAACATTATTCTAAGATGTTCCCTATGTTTCTCTTCATTCTTGGAATACACCAAAATGTCATATATAAACACTATGACAAACTGATCTAGATACTCCTTGAAGACTCTATTTATAAGATCCATAAAAGCAGCTAGAGCATTGGTCAAACCAAATGGCATGACTAGGAACTCGTAATGCCTATACCGTGTCCTGAAAGCTGTCTTACTTATATCAGACTCCCTAATTTTGAGTTGATGATAAATTGATCTAAGATCAATCTTGGAAAAGACCCTTGCTCCCTACAGCTGGTCAAACAGATCATCAATCCAAGGAAGAGGATGCTTGTTCTTAATAGTCAACCTATTGACTCTTCGGTAATTGATACACATCTGTCGTGTTCCATCTTTTTTTTTAATAAATAGAACTGGCGCTCCCCATGGTGATGAACTCGGTCTTATGTACCCCTTCTCTAACAGTTCTTCCAATTGTTCCTTAAGCTCCTTCAGCTCAGCTGGAGCCATTCTATAAGGTGGTATCGAAATAGACGCAATACCAGGAATCAAGTCAATAGCAAACTCGATTTCCCTTAATGGTGGCAAACCAGGTAAATCCTATGGAAACACATTTGGAAATTCCCTCATAATAGGAAAATCTTCTAACTTCCCCTCATTCATATCTGTGTCCACAACATGCGCCAAAAAGGTTTCACACCCCTTTCCCTTCATTCTGTCAACTAGCAAGGCCAAAATAATTCTTGGTGCTGGTGTTTTCCTATCCCCCCTGAAAATCACCTTCTCACCGTTGCCTAGATCAAATTCAACTTCCTTAAGGTCACAATCTAACTTTTCCTGATACTTCTCCATGACATCCATTCCAAGCATAACATCCAAGCCTTTTAGGTCTAGAGGTAGTAAATCCACTACCAATCTAGCACCATCAATGAAGAGTTCACAACCCCTATACACTTGACTGATTAACACATTCCTCCCTAGAGGAGTACTAACAATCAAAGAGCTATCCAAAGGCACTAAATTCACACCATGCAAAATCATACTTGTAGAAACAAAAGAATGCATGGAACCATAATCAATTAGTAAATATACTGCTAAATCAAATAATTGGGCCATACCCATAACAACCTTTAGTGCAGCTGCTGTTTCCTCCCTAGTCATGGAAAACACTCTTGCCTGTGCCTGAACCCTTGGCCTTCTTGGAGGAATAGCCTTCTTTGCAGCTCCAAAACTGCCCACTTCAGTAACTGGCCTGGTTGCCACTGTATAAAACTGTGACCCATCCTGTCTTGTTACTTGGGGATTCCCTAATCATATGTCCCTTCTCTCCACATCGAAGACATGCTCCTAGTAACTTGAAGCACTCTCCCCTATGTAACTTTCCACAATGCTCACATCGGGGGTTCATGTTCTTGCTCTTCTCCAGCCTGCTATTGCCTCCCACTATTGAGGCTTGCACTGACACTGCCCTTGTTTGCTTGTTCTTAGTGGAGGCACTACTCCCCGCTTCACTATATGTGTGGGAGCTCGTCACACCTGTTTCAGGTATTGGAGCACTCACCCCCTTCCTAGAGAACTGCTCTCGACTCTTCCTCTTCCTGCTTACTTCATACTTGATATTCTCCAGCTTCTCAGCCTGGAGTGCGGCATCCACCAACTGCTGGTAGTCACAGAAATTATGGATCAAGACTTTCTCCTTGATCCCCAGGTGGAGTCCTCCTTCAAACTTTCGGTACTTATCCTCCTCATTCACCGCAATGTTGGCCACATATCTGGAAAGTTGAGTGAACTTTAGTTTATACTCGCTTACACTCATGTCCCTCTGTGTGAGGTTCAGAAACTCCCTGGCTTTCTCTTATACATACACCCTCGAGAGGTACCTCTTCTTAAACACCTCCATAAAATCTCTCCATGTCAACACCGGAGGCATGACCTGACTGTGGGGCACTGATTCCCACCAGTGGAGTGCATCCCCTTGCAGCAAACTAACTGCATAGTCCAGTTTCTCTTCATCATTGCACTTCATCTGAATTAGGACTCTCTATGTCGTCTTCATCAATGCTTCATCCTCTTCAGAATTTGTAGTCCTAATGAAGTCCACAACTCCATATTTGTGGAGCTTATCATAGTGCACGCTTCTCTCCATTAGAGCTTGCATTGAAACCTTAGATTCTTGACCCATGGCGTATGAGAAAACCTAAACAAAGGCTTGAAAGAAACGTGAATCTATGGGACATGTTTGAGGCATCTGAGGGGGCGGTGGAGGCACTTCCTGTTGTATACTAAGTGCCTTAGAATCTAGAGCAGAATCTGTCCCCGCATCTTGTGGGACATAAGATTTATTCGTGCTCCCCTTGCGAGAGTGAGATCGAGTCATAGCTCCTCGAGCTCACTTTCGAGCTAGCATTTTCAACTCCTTCAATATAAAACCATTGAAATTTTTTAGTTCATGGAAAACAATTTTCAAAGTATTTAAAACAGTTCAAGTCGTATAAAATAATTTCAAATCATATGAAACAATTTAAAACAATGTAAGTTATTCATTTAAAATAATGCATGTGCATTTTATGTCTTAAACTACCCAATTCATACCTAGACCTAGTCCTACACCTAGACCTAAATCTAGTCGCTTTGATACCACAACATGTTGGTCTCTGTTATTGGAGCCCAACATCGAACATGGGATCATGAACCTTGAGAGTGGAGGAGGACTTAGAAGTTGTAAATTTAGAAGAAAAACTCCCTCGGAAGTAAAGGTGGGCGTCACCGGGGTGAACAGCTTGTTTCGCTGCGTCGAACAAATTAACTTTCGTCGCGGCGAACCTGAAATTGTATTTTCACCAGTGAAAATAAAAAGCTTCGGGTTAATTACGCCACAGCAAAAACCCCTAAAGTAGAACCCAAAATCAACTTACCCTATTTCATGCAACTTAAACTCTTTCAACTACTTAACCCCAACATTAACTCTACTAAATACAACCATAAATTTCCCAACAACCATCCTCAATTCATTCCCAAAACAAAATGAACTTATACATAAACCCATGCAATTTTCCAAAATCCGAATATTTCATTAAAACATGAAAAATAATAGACATCTCCATTCATACATTTCATTTATATTTAAAGGTAGAGTTTTATAAAGCTTTAATGGGCATTCAAGCCACATTACAATATAATCCCAAAAATACATAGTTTGTAAAAAGTAGAATTTCTCAAAATGAAACTAAAGCTTTGTTTTACAAAAGCTAACTTCAAAAGTAAAAATAAATCTAGTTGGAGCGATGCCTTCGCTCTTAACTACTCAGTCTCTTGCTCTTCACCTGTAGATGGGACGGAAATGGGAGGGGGTGAGCTTAAAGCTCGTGGGTAACAAGTTATAATTGAGAATTAAGCAAAACCATTGAAAATGTTTGTTCACCAAAGAAAATTCTTATTAAAATCATGAAATGCATAGTTCCCAAATTCACAACCAAGTCGCAAAAAGACAAATCATGTCTACATCAACTTATTCACAAAATCATAAACACATAAGCACATCATAATTGTTTGGGTGGATCCAAAACAAAACGTACTAAACATACCCACATAACGGTCCTATGTAGCCGTGAACAGAACGTACTAATGCAATCCCACTTAATGGTCTTGCATAGCTGTGAACTTATGGGAGTCTATGAAGGAGCTATATGGCACTAGCGGGTAGGCGGGAGAAGCCTTTTGTCAATTTTCATTTGACTTTACTTAGGGGACCACCACAAACCCACATAACATGTATTTCATGACTTGCAAAGTATATTGCCCAAAAGGCTCTTTTCAGGAACATGATTTTTATAAGCATCATATATTTCAAAACCATTTCCATCTTCATCTCATCATCATCAATAATTCAAGTATCAAAGATGTAACAATTTCTTAGATCAATCAAATGAAATAATGCAATAAGTATGCAGCAATTTGAAATCATGTTATTTTCTTACTTTGGAAGAGAAATATTCGTGGCTTAGTAACTTTATTATAAACAAGAAACCCACCTTGAATTTCTTGTTTAAACCTTGGTCAAAGATGTCTTTCCTCTTTCTCCTCTTGCCTCTTTTTCCCAGCTCGATTTACTTAAACAACAAGCAAAATTCCAAACAATTTGGTTCAATAATTGGAAAGTTACTGCCTAAACAATTTCGGACTATCCTTATGTATGAAACAAAAATCTATACTCAACTTCCATCTAAAAATTGAGATTCTTATAGACTTAATTTAGAATTGATTCCTTCACACAATTTGCATCTCTTTGTCTCTATTTACACCAAATCAAAAATTATCTCATTTAGAAATCTACACAAAAATTTAAACCTAAAATACTAAAGTATACTCAGTGTTGAAAAGTTCGCCACTACGAGCTAATAAAAGTTCTCCATGGCGAACTTTTCTAGAAAGGGAAAAATTCACCCAAATCAAGAGTTCACCGCAGCGAGGAATGTTGTCCGTGGCGAACTTTGACATAGGCATTACAAAAACTTCATTTTTCTAGATTTTTACTTCCAATCTAGTACTATAACACACCTTAACCTCAACCATCATTGCTAATTCTTGTTCACTTCATTCTCTACTCCATTTCATCTCAAATTCATTCACAAATACCTCATAATCTATCTTTGATCATTAACCCTAAAATATTGAAACATTTTCATAAACCATTCATCCACAACTTCCTACACACATTCAAAGTCTTCAAGTTCTTCAAGATTTCCCACAACCCTAGCTTTTTCTCTTTTTCTCTACTTCTCTTCTTCTCTCCCACGACACTCTCCCCCTTTTTCTTCTTACTCACAATTCTCTTCTTCTAAATTATACTCTTAATAATCATAAATTGACCCCTTTTCCCTCCAATATAAGCCTTATAACTTTTAAACTTAAGTGATCTTCCAATTTTACCCCTTATGCATTCTTACTTCTTCAATTTAACTTGCATCATAATATACTCTAACTTAATCTTAATTTCTCCATTTAATACTTCTAATTCCACCAATCTAAGCAATAAATCCTCCAACCATTGATATGCTAATCACTCCAAAAATAATTTATCTAGCAAAACCACAAAATTTAATCATTTTATGCTTAACAAAATTAATAAAAATTTGGGGTCTAATGTGTGGATTCAAGCTTTAGAACATGGGTTGGGCAGCTCCAAGTCCTTAAGTGCCTCAATGAAGGCACACGACTAGTCTACAACTCCCTAGGTGTTATTGGAACTGATTTGGATGGAGCAAAATTAAGAAGATATGTTGTCGTTTGTATGACATATCCCTATAATGATTCTGGAAAGCTAGTGTAAGACATCATTGACCTTACCATTTCCAATAGAGTCCTATTTCTCCTCCTAGCTACATTATTCTGTTGAGGTGTTCGAGAAGTTGAAAAATTGGAAACAATTCCATTGTCAATTAAATATTACTGGAACTCTCCAGATAAGTACTCACCACCTCGATCCGATCAAAGTTATTTTAATGGCTAACCTAGTTGCTTCTTAACTTCAGCTTTGAATTCTTTGAAATTTTCAAAGGATTCACTCTTTTTATGCATCAAATACAAATAGCAATGTCTTGGGTAATCATCTATAAAGGTTATAAAATATTCATAACCTCCTCTAGCTTGTATGTTTATGGCTCCACATACATCAGTATGTACCAGGTCCAACGTGGATTTAGATCTATTTCCCTTAAAAGGAAATATGGCTTTGTTCATTTTTCCTTCAATACAAGATTCACAAGTTGGTTATGGATCACCATCCATGCCTATAAGGATCCCATCCTTTCTGTCAAGTCTTTTCTGATTGATATGACCTATTCTTTAGTACCACAGATATTTTGAATTAATGCTAGAGTCATTAGATTGTCTTGGATTTATCAATTCTGTGGTGTTTAGTGAGCCTGAAATAGGTTCTATAAAGAACAATCCCTGTTTAATCATCGCATGACAAATAAAATCCTTATTCTCATATATTGAACAACTTTTCCAAAATATAAGGAATAGCCACATTTTATTAGACAGATAATAGAAATCATGTTCTTTACAATCATTGGCCTGTCATCGTCGAAATATAACCTATGACCATTAGGAAAGTCCAAGATAACTACTCCCACTGATTCTACTGAAACATAGGAACCGTTTGCTATCTTGACTTGAAACTGGCCTTTAGGTAGTCTTCTCCTTTGTTGGAACCCTACAATGAATTGCAAACATGGTTAGTGGCTCCTAAATCTAATATCTAAGAAACAGATAAATCTGTTACATTTCTAGTTCCTAACAAACTTAGGAAACCCATACCTTGTTTGCTTTTGAGGGACTCAAGGTAGACTGGACAGTATCGTTTCCAGTAGCCTATCTCATCACAGTGGAAATACTTTCCTTTGATGTTATCTTTCGCCTGATTTTTAATGGGTTTGGCTTAACCCCTGTTCGGGCCTTCTTTTTCATTGGACCCTTCTTCTTCTGCTTACCCTTACCCTTGGGCTTACAAGAAGATGCTACAATAGCTTTGGGCTAATGAGCCTTGATATTGTAGGCTCATTACCAATGAAATACGTTCCTATTGAAGAACAATGTCTAGGTTACGTCACCATTCATTAAAATTGTCTCTGTTTTCCAATTTGTTATTAGTCAAGAGCAAGGTGAGTGTATCCATTTTATGGTTGATTATGTCCGAAAATATAAATTATTAAAACATGAGCATACTAGTCAACAATATTGGAACTTTGTATAAAAT
>JANSVA010068140.1:0-12064 GCA_025504915.1 Erythroxylum reticulatum | reverse complement strand
TATCTCCAACGGATAAGGGACAGTATAAATGAGCCCGGTATCTCCAATTGATATGGGATAATTTAGGCACTCGGTCAGAGTGACATGAGCATTTATATTCATTTTATTAAGCATGTTGGATTGATGGAAATGTTAAATTGTCTATTCTTGAGTGAGAATGTGATATATTATGAATTATGCAAGGTTGTGAAATATGTGTTATATGTATTGATGTTATGCATGAATTGAGTGAACCATCGATGATGGTTAACTCATTGAATTTATAAAACTCACCAAAATTGCAACGTTGACCTCTCAGGAAGAAGAGACAATAATAGCTACTAAGGGACGCTACTAGCAGTGTAGACTTTTGCTTTTGGGGACAAGAAGAAATGACTCAAAGGTCGGTCAGCTGGAAATGGACAGATTAGATATATTTTATGTATTTCCTCTTTCATGTAGTATTTTTATATTAGGCTATGATGTAAATGTATGGATGTTGAAAGACATATTGTAGACCTTCGGTTTTATGAAATGAAATCAAAAAATTTTGGGTTTTAAAATATTGTGAATTTCTTAATGATGTTTATAAGAGAACAAAGATAGATAATGCCATGATAAGTGAATGTTGTGATTAATCGTAGCGTGCCATTGTCTTAGGTTATGTACTGGAATGTCCTCAAGGCATCCCGGTATGTACCCTAAGGTAAGGGGCACTACAGTGTGTGGTATCAAAGCATGGTTTGGCATTCATAGGGATATCTAAGAATGTTAAGCATGAAATATCATGAGAAATGCAGACAATGATTGATGTTATTATTTATTATAGGTCATCCATCATAGGTGAGCAAGTGGGGGAACCAACTGATGTAAGATCGATAGGAACTGGCGGGGAGTTCTTAGTACCTCAATCAGAGGAGATGTCTCTGAGAGTTCTCGATAGAAGGGAGAGGAGGTATGATAAGCTGCAAAAGTAAGGGGCTGTGGATTTCTATGGTAGCACAGACCCTACTAAGGCTGAGGGGTGACTAGAAAGGACTGAGAGGGTTTTTCATCATATGGACTGCAAGCCGGATGAGAGGTTCAAGTATGCAGTGTCCTTACTGCAAGGCCCAGCTTACCAGTGGTGGAAGACTATCCCAGGCAGTACCCCCAGGCCTTGCCACCTAAAGTGGGAAGACTTTCTAAAAGTCTTCAAAGAAAACTACATGCCCAAGATTTACTTGGAAACTACATGCCCAAGATTTACTTGGACCGAAGGATGATGGAATTCCTAGAATTGAAGTAGGGTAGGATGTCAATGGCAGAATATGAAATTCAATTCAACGAGTTGATGGGTTATACTACTACTTTAATCCTTACAGAAGAAGACAAGTGTAGGCGGTTTGAGGATGGGCTCAATATAGAGATCAGAATAATGTTGGTACTTTCATACCTAAGTAGTTTCACTGCGTTAAGAGCTACTTCGATCAGAATTGAGTAGCTACTGAGAGAAAGACAAGCAGAGACTGGGTAAGGGTCCAGAATGAAGAGGTCTAATGAGAGTCAGAGTGGTTCTGGTAGAAGATTTAATAAGCGCCAGAACAGAGCTTTCAAACCACCAGTTAGATCAGGGCAGTCAAGATTCAAGCAGAGGGGTGGCTTTACACAGTCAAGCAATAAAAGAGGTACAATGTAGAGTCAGTTGCCCCTTTATGAGTATTGTGAGAAGAGGAACGAGGGAGAGTGTTAGAAATTGACTGGAGCTTATCTTAGGTGCAGCTCTTTTGATCACCAAATTAGAGATTGTCCTGTTACTTTAGGAGCTAAATTTGGTATAAGTGGGAGATCTGGGAGTGATGCTATGGTTCAACAAAGCTGAGATAGTGGGTCCAGATAGAGGAGTCGTGGTAGAGGTAGAGTGAGCTTAGAGAGTCCTTTAATGAGAACTAAGGTACGAAGCAACTGACCCCAGCCCTAAGCTAGAGTCTATGCCATAACCAGGCAGAAGGCCTAGGACTCTCTGGATGTTGTTCCAGGTGTGCTTCTTATTTATAACTTTGAAGCATTTACATTGCTAGATCTAGGATCTACACATTCATTTATCGCACTGCATATGACATCTAAGCTATATTATGATAGAGAGTAGTTGAAGTATAGATTAAAAGTGAGTACGCCAATGGGTAGTACTACGGTGATAGGAGAAGTCTACAAAAGATGCTTGATTTGAATTGATCAATCAGTATTGAAGGCAAACCTTATTATACTAAAGCTAAGAGAGATAGATATTATCTTAGGCATGGATTGGCTCACTACTCATAAGGAAAAATTCACCATTAATCTAGTTCCAAGTGCTGCTCCTATATCTATTCCTTCATATAAGATGGCACCTGTAGAACTGAAGGAGTTGAAGGCTCAACTATAGGAGTTATTAGAAAAGGGTTTTATTAAACTCAGTGTTTCACCTTGGGGAGCTCCAGTGTTGTTTGTGAAAAAGAAAGATGAGACCTTGCAGTTATGTATCGATTACAGGCAGCTAAATCGAGTGACAATAAAGAATAAGTACCTGTTGCCTAGGATTGATGATTTACTTGATAAGTTGCAAGGAGCTCAGGTATTCACTAAGTTGGATTTGAGATCTTGTTACTATCAGTTGAAGATAGCAGAGGATGATGTACCTAAGAGTGCATTCAGGAGAAGGTATGGGAACTTTGAGTTCTTAGTATGCCATTTGGGTTAACTACTGCCCCAGTTGCTTTTATGGCTTTGATGAATAAGGTATTTCATCCCTACCTGGATCACTTTATAATTGTGTTTATAGATGATATTTTGGTGTATTCAAAGAGTAGAGAAGAACATGTTGAGAATCTGAGAGTGATTCTACAGATTATGAGGGAAAAGCAGTTGTATGCCAAATTCAGTAAGTGTGAATTTTGGCTAGATCAATTAGTGTTTTTAGGGTATATAATGACTAGACAAGGCATACAAGTAGATCCAAAGAAGATAAAGGCAGTGATGAATTGGGAAGCTCCAAGGAATGTGTATGAAATTTGAAGCTTCCTAGGATTGGCCGGATATTACCGGAGGTTTGTCGAGGGGTTTTCTTTGATCTTATCCCCTCTGACAAAACTTTTGAGGAAGAATGTAGTGTTCAGATGGAATGAGGAGTGTCAGAAGAGCTTTGAGGAGCTGAAACATTGGTTGACTGCTGCACCGGTGTTAAATTTTCCATCGGGATGTGTGTTGATGCAATATGGCAAGGTGATCGCTTATGCATCGAGACAATTCAAGTCTCACAAGATTAACTATTCAGTATATGATTTAAAGCTAGTTGTAGTTGTCTTTGCTTTAAAGATTTGGAGACACTACTTGTATAGAGATACCTTCCAAATTTATACAGATCATAAGAGTTTGAGGTATATGCTAAGTCAGAAGGAGTTGAAATTGAGATAGAGGAGATGGATTGAGTTACTAAAGGATTATGATTGCACAATTGAGTACCACCCGGGCAAAGCAAATATGGCGACTGATGCTTTGAGCAGAAAGTTTAATTCCAGTGTAGCTTAGGTTTAGTTATCGAGGTTATCGAGCTTAATTCAGTCGAGAACTTTGAATGTGGAGTTGAATCTGGAGCATAATGAGGCACTGGTTGCTACATTAAAGCTAAGACCGATGTTGCATGATAGAATTTGAAAAGTTCAGAGTAAAGATCCCGATATGGTGAAGTTTATAGAGAAAGTGAAGATGAATCCAGATTTCGAGTTTAAACTGAAAGATGAGACATTATGGTTAAAGCAAAGACTATGTGTGCCCAATGTAGATGATCTGAGGAAGGAAATTCCTGAGGAAGCTTATATGGTCGCCTATACTATGCATCCTGGTGCTACCAAAATGTATAACACACTTAAGCAACACTTCTGGAGCCCCGAAATGAAGAAGCAAGTGGTAGAGTATGTGTCTAAGTGTATAACATGTCAACAAGTTAAGGCTGAGCATTAGGCTCCAGTAGGGAAGCTACATTCATTGCTCATTCCAGAATGGAAATGGGAACGAATTATTATAGACTTTATTATGGGATTGCCAAGAACTTCGAGGCTGCATGATGCTATATACGTTGTAGTGACCGATTAACTAAGTCGGCCCATTTCTTACCAGTGAGAGAGAATAACTTACTAGATCAGTTGACTCGGAGATAAGTGAATGAAGAGGTGAGACTGCATGGGGTTCCAATGTCCATTGTATTCGACAAGGATCCTAAATTTACTTCGAGGTTTTGGAAGAGCCTACAGTCTGCTATGGGTGCCAAGTTGAACTTCAATACAGTTTCATCCTCAAACAGATGGACAAAGTGAGAGGACAATAAAGGTTGTTAAGGATATGCTTAGAGCTTGTGTATTAGAGTTTCAAGGAGCTTGGGATCAGAACATAACACTAATGGAATTTGCATATAACAAACATTATCACAGTAGTATCGGAATGGCACTGTATGAGGCACTATATGGCAGAAAGTGTTGGTCGCCATTATATTGGGAAAAAGAGGGCTTAAGAATGGTCGAAGGCATATAATTGATACAAAACACTATGGATAAGGTGAAATTGATCTAAAGCCAAATTAAAGTGGCTCAAGATGGAAAGAAGAGTTATATGGATCAATATCGAAGGGAAATGGAATACAGTATAGGAGACAGAGGGTTTCTTCGAGTGTCACTTTAGAAAAGAGTATTGAGATTCAATTAAAAGGGCAAGTTGGGCCCTAGGTGCATTGATCCTTATAAGATCATTGAAAGGATAGGACCTTTGGACTATAAGTTAGCTTTACCGAATGAGATGTCTCAATTACATAATATGTTTCATGTAAGTATTGTCCAAAGATACTGATCAGATCTGACACATGTAATACCGATTCAAGAGATTGAGGTTTTTAGTAACTTAAGTTATGTTGAAGAGCTTATCAAGATAGTGGGATCACAGATCAAGAAGTTGAGGAACCGAGTCATTACATTGGTAAAAGTCCTTTAGAGGAATCACTCAACTGAGAAAGTCACATAGGAAACGGGGGAGCACATAAGGAGACAATATCCCCACCTGTTCAAACAATTAAGTACGAATTTCGAGGACGAGATTTTTTTTAATGAGGGGAGAATTATAACATCCCATTACCTATGTTGAGGCTAAAATAGAATATATGAGAGATGATTGAGAGATTATAAAATACATTTCATGTTTAGGCATAATATGACATGCACATGCATGTGAATAGTGAATAGTGAATTTTTTGTACATGAAAATGATTGTACATGCATTCATAGACATTCCGAGTATAATTATTTCTAAAAGTGATTGTTATAGAGAATTGGGGTTTTTATATGTTGAAAATTTATTTAGAGAATGTATTTAGTGATTTAGAACTTTTGGTGAATTTTATGAAAAAATTCTGAAAATGTGAAGTATTACTGGAATTGATAATGGAAATAGAAATAAGAATAATGATGTTGAGAAAATTTTACAGATTACTTTAGAATGTGTGAGAAGATGATATTGAGACCTGTAGAGACATATGGAGCAAAGTTGAATTGTATTAAATCATCTAAGATATGAATCTTTAAAAATCTTCTAGAGTCTATTATTAGTTTAGTCCTATAACTAACTCTGACTAATTGACGCTTAATTACATCGTCTTGCTTAGGCGCAATCCCTTTGTCTGAGTACATTCTTCAATTACATCATCTTGCTTAGATGAAATCCCTTTGTCTGAGTACATACTTCAATTACATTGTCTTGCTCAAACTTAATCACTTTGTCTAATTTTTTGAGACTTAGTCATTTTGTTTGATTCATCTCAGACTTAATCACTTCGTATGGTCACCTGAGACTTAGTCATTTTGTCTGATTCATCTCAGACTCAATCTCTTCGTCTGATCATTTGAGACTTAGTCATTTTGTCTGATTCATCTTAGACTTAATCACTTTGTCTGATCATCTGAGACTTTGTCATTTTTTCTGATTCATCTCAGATTTAATTATTTCTTCTGATCCATCTGAGCCTTAGTCATTTTGTCTTATTCATCTCAGACTTAATCACTTCGTCTGATCATCTGAGACTTAGTCATTTTGTCTTATTCATCTTAAACTTAATCACTTCGTCTGATTCATCTAAGACTTAGTCATTTTGTCATATTCATCTCAGACTTAATCACTTCGTCTGGTTATCTGAGACTTAGTCATTTTTTCTTATTCATCTCAGACTTAATCACTTCATCTGATCATCTGAGACTTAGTCGTTGTGTCTTATTCATCTCAGACTTAATCACTTCATCTGATCATCTGAGACTTAGTCATTTTATCTAATTCATCTCAAACTTAATCACTTCTTCTGGTCCATCTGAGACTTAGTCATTTTGTCTTATTCATCTCAGACTTAATCACTTCGTCTGATCATCTGAGACTTAGTTATTTTGTCTAATTCATCTCAGAATTAATCACTTCGTCTAATCCATTTAAGACTTAGTCATTTTGTCTTATTCATCTCAAACTTAATCACTTCGTCTTTTCCATTCTTCATCAATTCGTTTGATCCATCTTAAATGCTTCATCTTATTCAGCTATTATGCAAGTATCGTCTTGATTTGATGAATTATGCCACATATATTTATTTGCTCACTTAAGAAATTCATCAAAATCAATAGAATAAGTGAAGTTTTCTTAACTTAACAAACCTATTTCACGTTTCTTTTATACTTGAAAGACTGAGTTACTTTTTGACTTAGTCTTTTCTTCAAAACTATCTTTTGTAAGCTTTTTCCTTTATGGACTTTTGACCCCCCGAAACCTTCACTTGAGTTATATCTTGTTTTCATCTACCTTTTGCTACTTCAACTTCGTTATCTATTTCTTTTGCCTCAAGAAAAACCTAACCTAAACCACCTTCAAGATGATGTATGTGGGTGCATAAGAGTTAGGGCTTCTTGGAGCTTTTAAAGATTTTCGAGTTTTATCAAGTCAGTATCTTGTTAATCCTTATGGGTTGTAGGTATATGAGATAAATTTGGTGATTTAATTGTCATTGAATGAACATGTGAAAATGGACATTTTTTATGTTCACCGTGAATATAGCATGGAGATTGGTATTTGTTCATTTTTCAGTTTTGATGATCGAAATGTTATAAGGTAGTGTTAAAATGATTTTGGGAGTTGAAAGATCAATAAAAACGTGCATGAGAGAAGTGCATAAATTTATGCAAGTTGATTACAAAATAGTATTTTAGGTTATGAATAGTCCGAAAATATTTAGAGTATAACTTTCATAATACTAAAGCAAATTGAGTGATCTTATAGTCATTATAGTCATTAGAAACTTAAGAGATAGGAGAGCAATTTTCTAAAAGAAAGTATTGCCAGATTATTTCATTTTGTGGTCGAACTTATAATGAATAGTAGACCTGAAAGTCAGCTTTTGGGAAAATTTTGGAATTTTGATCAATGAGTTATGAATTTTGATTTTAATGGTTTGTTGAGATATAAGCCTAAGTACAAATGATACTTAAGTGAGATTTTAGATAGGATTGCTTATGTGATGAGGATAATGGAAAAAATACCCGGGATTGTCATGAACATGCATTGTGCATATTTCATTACATATATGTGCCTTATTAAACACTTATAATTGTGCAAATTATGATGTGTGTATATTGTTTAGAATAGAGGAGCAACTGGAACGTCAACCTTTAGAAGTTGTCGAAACTTCCAAGCATTAGTTTTTGGAGCAACTTGTGAGTAACCTAGATGGTTTTACTCAATTATTTGTTGTCTTAATTATGTTTTGAATTGCTTCATGAATGTGAATTGAATTGTGTTGATTTCTGATAATGAAGGTTCGATGATTGTGAAATATAAACGAGATATTGAAGTGCTACTTGCATATAAATATGACGAACTAAATGTTTCCTGAAATGATTGATTGAAAATGTGAGATGCATTTCATAAATGAATGTATGATCAGATAATGAGAGTTGTGACTGGAGTAGCCACTAAAAGCGAGCTAAAAGCTCTAATGTGATTAAGAGTCAAAAGCTTACTATGTAAAATGAGCCCTTTATTCCAACAGATTTTTAAGTCAAAGATGACTTCACTTCTTTAATTTTGATGAAAATCAAATAATAATAATCATAGAAGTATGTAAATTGTTTTGATGAGTTTAATAAGTGCGTAGAATAATGTAAGTGACACAAATCATCAACTCAAGACGATACATAGTCAAACCAAGACAATACTTAAAACTCAAGACAGTCCACTCAAGACGGTCAATATAATCAGATACAGAAGGTTAACATAAAAAGATATAGAAGGTCAACATAAGAAGATACAAAGTCAACTTAAGACGATACTTACTTATACGACAAAGCATTTTAGATAGACCAGACGAAAGCACGACACCAGATGAAGCATAGTACTAGATGATGCAAATGAAAACTATTATAAAACGTTAGTCAGTTAGTTAGTTAGAGTTAATTACATTACGCAATTAATAACGGTTTCTAGAAGATTTAAGAAACAGTTTTCTCAAGAAGACAGTTGAAGACTTAGGTTACAAATACTATTATATTCATAAACTAAACAACGTTTTACAACAAAAAATAACACAAGAGAGAAAATCTGATTGTACAATACTTAGAGAAACTCTGTACTCAAGTGCGAAAGAAAGAGAGCAAATACATTTGTAATATAAAGCTCAAACAATATCTTTCCAAGTGAAAGAAAGGTTAAAGCTTGGAGAGGCTAAGGAGTCAGATAAAGAATGCTTTGTGAAAGAAAGCTGAAGAGGCTCTGCAAGTGTGGAAAGAATACTTGTAACGTTAAAGAGTATAGTGAAATTTTAGAAAAACTCTGAAGACTGGACATAGCCCAAGGTTAAGGGTAAACTAGTATAAAATCGTGGCGTCTATTCTCTAGCCCTTATCTTTTCAATTTTCTTATTGTTAGAAGAGTAAATAATAATTTTTACGATTGCATTACTCATCGATTTAAGTGAATTGTTTTATGATCATCTGAATTTGTAAAGAAATTCAAGAAATTTCTAAAGATTAATATCTCTAAAGATTTTACACAATTCAACCCCCCTTCTTGTATATTCTACATATTATGCGTATTAACAAGTGATTTACTTCAGTTGGTATCAGAGCAAGTTTCCAAGAAACACTATTACAAAGTGAGGACAAAGATCTATGCTGAATCATATGTTTTTATAGTAGAAGGTGCCTCGGTCATAAGACCTCCTATGTTCAATAGTGAAGATTATCATTATTGGAAGGACAAGATGCAGCTCTTTATAGAATCCACACATATTGATCTTTAGGATATCATTGAGAATGATCCATATACACCAACAGACGACAAAGGCAATAGCATCTCTTGCGAAAAATGGTCCGCTGATCAGAAAGCTCAATTTCAGTTAAACCCAAAGGTCAAGTTCTTTTTAAGTTATGCTCTAAGCAGAAGTGAATATGGTAAGGTTCATAGATGCAAATCTACAAAGGAAATGTGGGACACATTATCCATTGGACATGAAGGCACAAAACAGGTGAAAGAGTCTAAGATTAGTATTCTTGTTCATCAGTATGATCTATTTAAGACGAAAGATGATGAGACTATTGATTAGATGCTTGGACGATTCCAAACAATTGTTAATGGACTTAAATCTCTTGGGAGAATCTACGATAGTTAAGATCATGTCAAAAAGATTCTTAGGAGTCTTCCAAAAAGATGGAGACCCAAAGTAACGGCAATACAAGAGGCTAAGGATTTAAGTAAGTTGAAGCTAAATGAATTGCTTGGTTTACTAAAAATTCATAAAGTAGAACTTGATGTAGAAGATAAAACTAGAAGAGATAAATCTATTGCATTAAAGGCTGGTCAGAAGAATCAGAAGATATAGAAAAATAGAAGCACATCTTCAAAAGCAATAAAGATTGAAGAAATCAAGAATGATAATGATAGTGAATCTGATCAAGATTCAAGTGAGGATGAAGATGAAATGTCCTTCATTTCAAGAAAGATTAAGAGGATGCGGAAAAATAAATCAAGGGAAAATAAAGAATTTTCTTTTAAGAAGAATAGCAAAGATGATTCAAAGAATGAGAAAAGTTCTATTATCTTCTATGAGTGCAATAAACCAGGATATTACAAGTTTCAATGCCCTTTGCTCAAAAGAAAACAGAAGAAAAGTAAAGAAAACAAAAAGGGAATGATGGCAATATGGTAAGATTTGGATTCGTCTAAATTTGAATCTGACTCAAAAATATTAGAGCAAGAAAATATATGCTTGGTAGCTAAAAGGGAATGCGATGATGAGGTAATTTCTAACTTTGATGATCTTTAGGATGCGTATTTAAAATTGTTAGAAGATTCACATGCTATCTTAAAACAATATAGAATATTGAAAAAGAAATTTGCTTAAAATTTTAAAAACACAGAATTTTTAGGAAAAAAAAATGTCTGCCTTAAGAAACAAGTAGACGATATGAAAAAGAAAGTAACTGTAGATAGATCTAAGGAAATTAATCAACTAAAACAAAGGATTAACAGTCTCTCAGCAAATTTATCAACATTTATAGAAAGTACAACAAGGATGAATGATATGATTGGAAGATATAGACATCTAAATGATAAAAGTGGTTTAGATTTTAAGAATACTATTCATAATAGCAATGTTATTCATAATAAGAGTTTTGTTCCTAACAGAAAGAAAAAGAAACAATATTCTTATTATTCGATGAAAAACTATAAGGCTAACCCCAAAGGACCCAAGAAAATATAGATACCTAATAAGGATATAATATATACTACAGATCTCCTTCCTTGGAAGAAGCAACCACCACTAATGGTATTTGGACATAGGATGCTCATGACACATGACGGGCAGAAGATCTATGTTCCTAAACTTCCAACATAAGCAAGGAGGATCAGTAACTTTTGGAGACAACTAGTAGGGTAAAATCGTTGGAATCGGCAAAATTGGTAACGATTCTTTTTCGTCTATTGATAATGTTCTGCTAGTTGAAGGCTTAAAACATAATCTAATTAGTGTAGGTCAATTATGTGATTCTGGTTTTGAAGTATCCTTTAATCAAAATTCTTGTGTAGTCAAAAACAAGGATGGTTCCATATTCTTTTCTGCCTAGAGATGAAATAACCTCTATAAAATTAACTTAGACGATTTGAAAAGTCAAAATATTTCATGTTATACATTAACAGATGAGGAAAAACTAATTTGGCACGAAAAGCTAGATTATATTAGTTTTAAACATATTTCCAAGTTAGTTAGACATGTTTTGGTAAGAGGATTACCAAAGATAAGTTCTAACAAAGATTTCTTTTGTGAGAGTTGTCAAAAAGGAAAACAAGTTAAAACATCTTTTTCATCTAAAAATAGTGTAACTTCATCTAGACCTCTAGAGTTGTTAAATATAGATTTGTTTGGTCCAACCAGAACTTTATGTCTAGGCGGAAATAAGTATGATATCTTAATTGTTGATGACTTCACTGGATTTTGTTGGATATTGTTTTTATCACATAAAGATGAATCTCTTAAGTGCTTTAAGGTTTTATCCAAAAAGTTACAAAATGATAAAGCAATTTCTATTACTGGAATTAGGAGTGATCATGGTAGAGAATTTGAAAATGAAAAATTCAAAATGTTTTCTGAAGAGAACGGAATTTTTCATAATTTCTTTACTCCTAGAACTCCTCAACAGAATGGAGTTGTAGAAAGAAAAAACAGGACGATTCAGGAAATGGAAAGAACTATGCTATATGAAATGAGTCTTCCTAAGTATTTCTGGGTAGAAGCTGTAAATACAGCTTTTTATATTCAAAATAAAGTATTTTTGCAACCTATTTTAAATAAAACTCCATATAAGTTATGGAAAGGAAGAAAGACAAATATATCTTACTTCCATCCTTTTGGTTGCAAATGCACTATATTGAATATAA
This sequence comes from Erythroxylum reticulatum, assembly GCA_025504915.1. Taxonomy (NCBI): domain Eukaryota; kingdom Viridiplantae; phylum Streptophyta; class Magnoliopsida; order Malpighiales; family Erythroxylaceae; genus Erythroxylum; species Erythroxylum reticulatum. Next base: position 118 of record JANSVA010068140.1, on the reverse strand, counting down.
AAGAAAAGTTGGATAAATTTAATTCTAAGATCAATTTAGAAATTTTTATAGGATATTCAATTACTTCTAAAGCTTATAGAGTTTATGATCTTGTTTCTAAATCTGTTGAAGAGTCTAT
>JANSVA010068093.1:0-12069 GCA_025504915.1 Erythroxylum reticulatum | reverse complement strand
ATCAAATTCCAATCTTCTGTGACAACACAAGTGCTATCAATCTATCAAAGAATCCAATACAACACTCAAGGGCAAAGCAAATTGAAGTTAGACATCATTTTATACGAGACTATGTACAGAGAGGAATCATCAGTCTATAATTTGTTGAGACAAATCAACAATGGGTGCATATCTTCACTAAACCTTTAAGTGAAGATGGATTCAAGGAAATCAGACGAAACTTGAATATGGTAATGTTGAATGACCATTCGTCTGACACGTCATGACCCAAATGATTCATACAAGAAGAAGATAAAAAGGCGTAAGTTTTCAAGTAAATAGTAACGGTAAGTTATGAATGGTAACTTTTCAAGAGTATGTATGAGAAGGAAATCTTCTCAAGATTCTAAAATACATTATACTCTAGAATTTTCTTGAAAAACTTTGAAACCGACTTATTTAGTGCTCTTAATAAAGACGATTCAATACTTTGTTCTAAACTTCAAGTTCTTCTCATTTCATATTCTTATCTTTAGATACTAACCTCACTACGTTACGTGAAGTACATTTGTGTATTTAGTGTTTATTTGTTACAAATAAAAAAATGGAGAAATCTCTTATCTATAGGAGACATGTTGATTTCACTTCCTTGAAGCAAAATTAGATGGACATCAAACCAGAAATTGAAGCAGTTGGTTGGAAAATTTTCTTCAACATTCATGAAAAGGTCTATTTGAATGAGATATATGAGTTCTAGAAGAATGCAAAGGTGGTGGACAACACCTTAATATCAATGGTAGATGGGTTGTCGATTATAGTCATACAAGATTCTATCGAGAAGGCTATTAGGTGTCCAAGTATTAGAGCAAAGTTGTTTAATAATACAAAATGGATTACTCAAGGTTGTATAGATAAAGCTCACATCAATCGACAACTATATGGAAGTAGTGATCCAGGAGTCAAGAAGGTTTCAATCTTTGTTCCAAAGGTTAGGGTTTTACATTCACTGCTTATCCACTGTATTCTACTAAGAGTAGGCTCGAAGAATATGGTGACAATGAACGATGAACATTGTTTATTTTATCTACTTAATCACTAACCCATTAATCTTCTGTACTTGATTTTGAAGTACATGATAAAGTCTAAGGGAGAGTATTGTAGCTCTTTACCTTACGGTATGTTGTTGACAAGATTCTTTAGAAAATCTGGAATCTTTCTTGATAGAGGTAACAGGGTAAAGATGGATGTAAAGAGTGTTATTAATGCCACTACTATCTTAGAATGGGAATAAAGTTTGGAGCTGAAGCGGATATAGGTTTTACATCGAAAGCAAAGTCTTAGGGGGAGCTTATAGTAAGACGAAGCAGGAGTGAACATGTTACGTCTGAAAGACAAACAAAAGCTCAATCAAAAAGGAAGAACATTCATAGAAGAAAAGGCTGAACAATCATCTAATGTGCTAATGCAAGCTAAGACGATTCTACAGAGGGAGGAAAGCTGGGTTCAACAATTAACACAACAAGATTCTTTGAAGAGAAAGGCTGATACTCTCCAATCAGAAAAGTCTAAACAGTTAATAAGGTCACCAAGATTATTGACCTTACGACAACAAGAACATAAGAAACAAAAAGCTCTGATTCTTGGTGGAGACTCTGAGAAGCAAGAGCAACGACAGCAGCCTACCAGACCAATTGTCTCTATTTTGCAAAGTTAGTTAGCAAAATCATCTGGAGAGACAAAGATAAAAAGGAAGTTATTATTTGAGAGGAAAAAGACTCAACAATAACTTTCTTCCAAAATAGCAAAAGAACAAAAGAAGATGAAGCATAGTCAGAAAAAGGTTTCTTCATCTGAAGTTCAACATAAGGAACAGAAAGTTCTACACCAACTAGTACCTTACAATCCTTCTCAACCAATCAACAAAAAGGATTTAAAAATGAAGATTATAGAAGAATCAGTACCTAATCGAAATAGAAGTTTAATTATTATTAGGGAACCTTCTAAGCAAACAGTCAAGGTATAAGTCAAGTCCATACCAATAAACGATCAGACAATACATCTTGTTAGTCATGAAGAACGAAGACTATATGGCATTCTGCGAGATGAGAAGTCAGAACCATATCTAATGAAGATTTCAAAGGATCGTTATGCAATTTATCCGATTACAAGCAGAAAAACAATGAAGATTGTTCTAGATGTACATCCAAGATGTTCAGCCCCAGTAATAAACAAAGAAAAAGGGAAGAAGAAGATGTTTCCTGAAGGGCATGAAGATGATCTTATAGAAGAGCAGATTCAAGTGGCTGTGAAGAACATAGACGATGCATGTAATGTAACTCAACCTGTAGGTATCTATATATCACATCACATATTAAGGGAATTAGGGAGTCAATTTGGAGTTACTACTAAAGATGAAAAGTTCAAGATAGTTAGCACTATGACAAAAGGAAGGTACAGAAGTATCACAGTTGAAGGTATCAATTTCAACTTAGAAACCTTTGTGCATTTAATCATGCATTCAGACCTTTAGGTTTCAAACCTTCAGTCAAAAATGTGTTACACCTTCTTGGGCAACCAATTCTTAAACTACCTAAACCTGATGATCTTGATCTCTTAGAAGGAAAACAAACCTTCAAACTACCCTCAATCAAAATCATAGAGTTAGACGTTCTACCTACATAACCATCTGTTGTTGTAAACCTTCATCCACTTAGTGAAATACAACAAGATCCTACTATTAATTCGAAGTTCTTGAAGCATTTCATCAATTGGACTGAAGCAAGTCACAAATAGAAGGAAGTTCAGGAAGCCTTAGCGAAAGATATTAAGGAAATTCATACTAAGGTTGATGAACTGGGTGATTCAGTGGATGATCTTTATGAGGAAATAGCACTTCTATGTGTTTCTGTTGAACAAGACCCTAAGACGATCCGCACTGATATTCAACATCTGTATTCTGAAATTTTGAAGCGTTTACAATGAACTATCTTTTTCATTAATAACAAATAGGGGGAGAAGAGAAGAGAATAAGAGGAGAGGAGAGGAGAAGAAGAGAAGAGGAGAAGAAGAGAAGAGACGAAGAGAAGAAGAAGAGAAGAGAAGAGAAGAGGAAGAAGAGAAAGTGAAAATAATAGAAAGAATTGTATATTTTATGCTATCTTATGCATTTCTAATAGTATGATTATTTGTTATCATAAAAAAAGGAGAGATTGTTAAGTCAAGAAGACTTCACTTCTATTAATTTTGATGACAATCAAATAATAATAATCTTAGAAGTGTGTGAATTATTTTGATAAGTTTGTTAAGTGCGTGGAAAAATGTAAGTGATACGAAGTCAAACCCAGAAGATGCGTAGTCAACACTAGAAGATATAGAACCAGAAGATATATGGTCAACACCAAAAGATATAGAAAGTCAATACCAAAAAGTACATGGTCAAACCTAGAAGATGCGTAGTCAACACCAAAAGATATGTTAAACTCAAGACGGACGTCATAAGAAGATACACGTCATCATAAGAAGATACACATCATCATAAGAAGATATACATTGACACTAGAAGAAGCGTGACACCAAAAGAAGCATGATATCAGAAGAAGCAACACTAGAAGAAGTATAGTGTCAGACGATGAAAACGGAAACTATTCTAGAACATCAGTCAATTAGTTAGTTGGAGTTAGTTACAGGACTCAACTAATAACGGTTCAAGAAGTGGTTTTTCAAAGATTCAAGAAGTGGTTTCTCAAGAAGATAGTTGAAGACTTAGGCTATAAATACTAGTTTTAGTCATAAACTAAATAACGTTTTTACAAGAGGGAAAATCTGATTATACAATACTTAGAAAACTCTGTACTCAATTGCAAAAGAAAAAGAGTGAATACATCTATAACGTAAAGCTCAAACAACATCTTTTTTAGAGAGAGAAAGAAAAGGCTAGAGCTTGGAGAGGCTAAGAAAGCAGATAAAGAACACTTTATGAGAGAGACTTGAAGAGGCTTTGCGAGTGTAGAAAGAATAATTGTAAAGTTAAAGAGTATAGTGAAATCTCAGACAAACTCTAAGGACTAGACGTAGCTCAAGGTTAAGGGTGAATCAGTATAAAATTGCGGCGTCTATTCTCTAACCCTTATCTTTTAATCTTCTTGTTGTTAGAAGAGTAGATAATAATTTTTTGCGATTGCATTACTCATTGACTTTAGTAAATTGTGTTTGTGATCATTTGAATTTGTAAAGAAATTCAAGAAATTTCTAAAGATTAATATCTGAGAAGATTTTACACAGTTCAACCCCTCTTCTTGTGTATTTTACATATTATACGTGATTTTTATATTAACAAATGATTTATTTCATTCTTCAACTCCCTTTAATATGATCTTAGTAACCTTAAGGGTCTATGGCTTCGATTATTAGGTCAACTATATAAGTTGAACTATGAAATTTTGTGCAAAATTGGGGGATTCCTATAATCAACCGTAGTGGACAAGCATGATGACTTTCGTCCCATACTTTATTGGGCTGAATTGACTGGGTCAGAGAATTTTGATGCTAAAAATGCCCACAACAACATAATTCATAGTCCCAAAAACTTGTTGTTACATAAGTTTATATGTCCAACCGTGTTTGAAAAAGTCAAAAGTAACCAGTGTTCAATGAAGGAACTTTTCATATTATGGTGCATAGATCATAACATCCAAGTTTACACCTCCACCACATCTTTAATGTTATTATTGCTACTATGAGAAAGAGAAGTAATAACCTAGGAATGGGGTATTTGGTTATGGCTATTGTAGATAGACTAATTGTCCATTGTCCTAAGTTCCTCAACACTTGTCACTTAACAAAAGCTAAAATCTTGAAGTCCCACAATATGGAACTTCAAAACATCAGCACAAAATCTCATGTTAAGATTAGAGCGGGATGGGCCATTTCGAGCTTGGCACCACCACAATCTTCTCCATCATCAAATTTCAAGTGACGTTGCATTTTTTAAAAATTGTTCTCCATGCTCCAACAGTGTACTTGCATTTGATGTACTATTGAACATCCAATGAAACTTATTGTTGTTTACTTGATGCCCTTAAAAGCTTAATATATTCACATTTTTCAAAAAAATTATTATATTAATATTTTAATTAAATAAATTTAATTTAAAATTTTATATTATAAGATATGTTAAAATAAAAATCTATTGTTTCTTCTTAAGTAAAGTGCTAAAGCCTAGATTTAGATAAACTTACCTCATAATTATAAAGTTAAAAAATAAAAATAAAATTTATAATGTTTAAAATTTTAGATAATAATGATAATTATTAAATGGTACCAAAAAAAGCTTTCTTTTTCATTACTAAAATATAATAACTTATTTGAGAAGGCTATATGCCTCCAATTTGCTTCATTGGTCTTTGTGATCGTTCCTCGTTCGTTACTGCCAATAAAAGTATTGATTGCTCAACTTTAAAACCATTGTCCTAGATATATATAGTAAAGAAGGCTATTACTATTTGACTTTTTAAGAAATAGGTTAATTTTATAAAAAATAATATCAAACTTGTAGTTAGTAAAAAATAAAATATGAAACAAGTGATAAATATATAATAATGGTAAAAGGTAAAGTTAAATAACTTTTAAATTTGGTCAATTAGTTTCGAGTTAATTTAATGTTAAAATCTAATTATAAATATTTAATAAATAAAAATTAAATTAAATTAAATACTTAATTAATATAATCATGACTTATATGTTAACTTTGCCTCATATAGAGCTATTAAGAATATATATATATATAATAAAACCTTAATTTCATACTAAATTTATGAGAGCATTAAGTAATTTTTTGAAAGGTGGATATTCAAAAATTTATATTATTAACTAATATATTATAGAATTTTACATTAAAAATTTTATATGAGGCTAGATATTATAACTTTACTTAATAGGTGATATAAAAATTGAGTTCCTTAGATAATAGAATTCTTTTCCTTATACTAGACCAATCTTTAAAAGGGTTATATTTAGAACAAGTTTATCTACGTAAATAGGTTAATCAAATGAGTGTATTCGAATGAGAAAATTTTTAAGAGAAATATCAGTTAACCTATATTGGAGGTAGGTCAACTAAATAAGAGTTTTATTTGTTTATATTTTATTTTTGAAGTATATTAGTTGACCTAACATGTGTATAAGTAGACAAAACACATTAAATATGAGAGGTAAGATGATGGATTTCTATTTTATAAAGATGTCAGTCAATTGATAACGTAAATATGTCAACCAAAACAGGCTTTTTTGTCGATTGACAGGAGTACCTCAATTGGTCTAGCCATTTTGGTAAAGTGGACAGAATGTTGGAACTATTAAATTCAAAGGAATTAGTAAATGAATGGCAGGAATAGTTAACTGAAAAATTTAAAGCTAGTTGTTATAGCAATTAATTTATAAGGCCCCAAATTATAACCTAGTTGAAATGTTACATGTCCATGAAGGCATATGTGATAGGTGTTAAATTGTGACATGGTTGTAAGTTATATATGTTTTGAATTTTGGTTTGATCTTGAATTTTGGTTTAATGGATCAAACTTAATGATTTGGAATTAATTGATTCCATTAGAAAATTTATGTATTAAAATATACATTTGAACAAGGAAAATGTTAAGTGGCAAGACAAGTTAGTACTTGAAAATTGGATGACTAAGCTTATACATTTAGTGACATTTGGCATAGCTAATGTATTGACATTTAGCGTGAGTAAAAAAGGCACAAATGTCAGTATAATTGAATGAAAATTGGTAACATTGATTAAGTGACAAATGGTCTAATAGATGTGTGACATTTGGCAGCTTAAAGGGAGGACAAATGTGATACATGCATTGGTGATATGTGCTCCTCCAAGATTAAGACAGCTAGCAACTTAGGTGTTAAACTTGTAAGAAGTTTTTGCAACCTTCATTGAAGCACCTCCACTAAAACCATTCACCCTCTCTTAGATCTAAATTTTTCTTCAATTTCACTTAGAATTCTTGCAAGATATTGCATCAAGAAAGCTACCACAAGTTATCTTTTATGTTGTCGTCATTTTGGTGTTAAGATCATCCTAAACCTACCTAAATTTTAGAATTTTTTTGGTTGCGTGAAGGTTAATTTGGTTAGTTCTTTAAAGAAGGAATTTGAAAGTAATTAGGTAAGGGAATTCTAAACTTGATGGCATGTATTAATACAAGTTTTATGATAACTGAATTGGTATGAAATATGTGTTAAGATGATGATAAATGGATGATGGAAAAATGATCCTTGCATAATAACTTCTGGTTTGGTTTTGATGTGTGGAAGATATTGATTTGTAAGTTAGTTAATGAAAGATTTTTGAATTAGTTTATACATGAATTTGATGAGGTATTGAATCATGAATAAGGTAGAATTAAAGTAAAATTGATGGTCTTTAGTGAAGAAGTCAAGTTTTGGAAACAAGTTGGAGGTTTTAGGTGAGTGAACTTTTGGTTCACTTATCCCATAATTGTGGGATTTATAAGGCTTATTCCCACAATCGTGGGAAGTACTTAGGAAGGAGCAAATATTGTTTTTGGGAAATTGTTGGACTATCTAAGGTTAAGGTACTTTATAATGGTTTAATTGGACTTAACTAAGGTGTAAAATGAACCTAGTTTCATGTGGAATAATTTCATCAAAGGTTGAATAAGATTTGGATTTTTAATTAAAGTAATAACTTAAACAAGGTTTTATTAGATAACAAAGTATCTAATATTGGAACTTATAAGTTGTTAAAGGAATTAAGTATATTTATGAACACAAATGTGTTTTAAATGACAAAAGTGATGTGTTAGTTATATATGTTAGAGAATTGGGAACTTAAGTGAGTACATGTAAAATGTAATTAATTAATGTATTCATTGGTGCATTATTACAGATGCTTATGCTTATAAGGCATGATAAGTTTGTTTAAGTGAAAATGAATGGGTTCAATTTGAGCATAAGAAAATGAATTCATACTTATGCATTATTTCATTATTATATACTTCTGATATTGTGATAATTCTGAACCATCAATTATCCGAGGAGTTTGATAATTGTGATTGTATTAGTAGTGCTTTCTAATTATATGAATATACATAATGTGTGATGATTCAATACATTTATTAATGCTTTAATGTATATGTTTGTATTTATAAGGCATGTTGAGTTTGATCAAATAAATAAGGTCATATGTTGCACAACATCTTTTGTATAAGATTTTGAAATCTGAAACGACTTGTTTTAAAACTGTTAAGTCCTAGTAGTGGGTAAATAGGCATGCCTAGAACGGTTTGTAGCTGCTCCTAAACTAAACACTAAGGTGTCTTCTGATTTTAGACACTTATGTGTCTTTTGTTTCAAAGAATTAAGTCTCTTCTATTTCAAATACCAATCATGGTATCTTTTGTTTTGGTACCGTGACCCACTTTTGTAAAAAGGACTAGCAGTCTAGCATATTTTCTATTATGATACATGTTCAGTTTTGATAAAAACAAGTTTTGTTCTGGTACAAAAACAAGTTCTATTCTGATAAGAGATAAGCTCTAATTTGATATAAAACAAGTTCTATTATGTTATAAGTCATATTTTGATATCAAAGGATCATACTCTATTATGATATTTATGAATTTTATTATAATACAAGAATATTCTGTATTGATTGATGAATCATATTTGGTTCTGAGACATAATGTTTGGATTACTCTGAATTATGAACATTTAAAGATTGTTATGATATGATTTAAATCTGTATATATGAATGTTACATGATTGTTAGAAACAGTCACCATTATGCATTATGTTTAGTTATTCCCCACTACGTTATATGCTTAGCACGAGGGTTTTACCTCAGTGTAAGTTCTTATAAGAAGGTTTAATGACTGGGACAAAGACAACCACAGTGGTCAAGAAGAATGTGTTTTGTTTTGGAAGTTGTTTTTGTTTGAGTCTTTGTTGTGTTTAAGTTTGAGATGTATTTCAATGTAATGAGACATTTTCTATATTTGTGGATAAGGTTTGTAATATCCTGTAAGTAATTTGTAATAATCTTTATACAGGTTAGCTTTTGAAATTATGGCATGTGTAAGAAATGTTTAGTATGTTTTAGATTGTTTTGGTTCTATTTTATGTAGCATCTGTATATCCTCCCAGGGGGTATGTGGGTGTTACATAATTTGTGAGAGTAACAACCATTTGAGTTTGTTATAAGTATAAACAATCCATAATTGAGTTGTAAGAAGAAAATTTAGCATGTTGCAAAGTTTCTAACAGTCTTTGAAAGGTTAATGAGTGCATTTAAATGCATTTCATAAACCATATGGAACCTTAGTTCGTGGACAAGATGAGCATAAATCACCCTTATCTAATAACAAATTTTTATTAGGATTTGTAAAAGAATCATAATGACAAGACCCTAGAATTTCAATATTAATATCATATGTAGATCATATTTAAGTGGAAATTTAAATATACATTGTTGTAATTGAGCAACTTGTATGCTAAGAAAATATTAAAGAGATTCCACATCCTTAGCTTGAAATTTTATCGCAAGAAACATCTTGAGATGTTGTACACCAGTAGAATTATCCCTAATAATGAGTATATCACTGACATATACTATCAAAAATACATGCCTTTTAAATGGGAGCAATGTAGAACATTATATGATCTCTTACATACTAAGAAAGAACAAACTACAGAATGCCCTTACTAAAAAATTAAACAAAGATTAGGGTGAGACAAAATACTTAGATCACACTCCACCTAAGAAATAAAGCTACTTAATTATTCCATATACATATGAACATAAAGAACACCATTAAGAAAGACATTTTTTTCATATAGCTATATACTTTAAAGAAAACAAAATATAAATAGAAGGAATTTTAGCAACTAGAGAAATTATCCTTATAATCTTAACTGTAAACCTAAGTGAAGCCCTTATATATAAGATGACCTTTAAGGCAATCAATGCTTCCATTAGGAGACACTTTAATAATAACTAAGAGACAATAACCTATATAAATTTATTTGAGGAAAAGATACAAACTCTTAACTACCATTAGCCTTCAAAGCATTCATCTCATATATCATTACCAAATGCTAACCTATATGATAAAGAGCCTCATTAAGAGAGTTAGGAATAGAAATATAAGAGAAGGAAAACATAATAGGATGATAAGTAGAGGATAAATAATAATATGTAAGGTAACTCTATAAAGGATGAGAAGTACTACAAGTATGCTTATCTTTAAGAAGAGTATTAGGCAATTATAAAATTAGATGGACTTGGGGAGGATGAACCTAGAGACCATGGATGGTATGGTGAAAAAATATAATTCAATTATGATTTTATCATAATTTCTTTTGAAAGCTATACTATAAGCATTAAAGCTATTAATGACTATAGAGCATCAATAAGAGCAAGATGAATTGATTGACGACTATAGATAAGTAACTCAAGTTGATTTAGACATGATGGTGGACTAGGTGGAACAGGAATGAAAAGAAGATTAGGAAATGGGAGTTGCTCACCTACTTTATGATTGAATTGATCTATAAGCATATAAAGTCAATTATAGTAAGTTTATCAAACTAGATTAATTCTAAAGTATTGATCCAATAAAGAATTATGTCACTATAGTTATTAATCATATTAAAACAATAAAACTAAATAAAATAAAAGATTACGGCAGATGATTAATTTGCTAAACTAACAAAAACAATGTAAATTTACTATATAAGCAAAATCAATAGGTAAACTTGAAAATAAAGATATCATCTTCATTAATAATTATTTCTATAGGCCTATAAGACCTCTAATTTGCAATTACCTATGCCCTCATAATGGGAAATGAAACCCTCTTATCAAAAAAGCAACCAATTAACATAGATGACCATCTATCAACACCTTCATTTAATACTTTATAAGGAGGGGCTACCATATATTACTCTTGAATGAAGGATGGTGGAAAGTAGAATGGCTTTGAAGCTGCTTTTGAATCTCCCACCACTTATGTCCAAGTGCATCTAGTTTTAAAGGATGATTGTATTTTTTGAGTTAACAATGGTTCATATGGTTCTTTGTTTATAGGTGGGGATGATTTCTCGAGAAAGATAGGGAGTTGATCTTTTGGGGTAAAGGCAAAAAGTTAGTTTGGGTTCATTACTCAAGGTCTATTATATTGAGTGTAGAAGGCATGGTAGTGCTTCAGGTTCAAAGTTTAGGGTGAGACAGGTTCAGTGCAAGACCAGAATCAGGAAAAACCTTTTCTAGAAATAACAAAGTTGCCCTTTGGATATTACCAAAGGTAATGGCATCTATAGAAGGTCCTAAAAGGAAAACGCCGAGGAAAGGAGAGTGGATATGATGCAGAGAAGGTAGAACTAAGTAAGAGCTGCTGAGTAAGGAGAATGTTGCTCAGTGGTGATATCGATGTTTCTGCCTTCTAGGAATGTTACTTACTTGTCACTAAAAAAAGTGTTTTATTAAGTTATTAATAAGTATATTTTAATTAAATTTATTTATTTCAATTTGATTGAGTTAAATTAAATTTATGATTTTATTTGTTTAAAGAATCATTATTCTATTTATTTAGAAATTGTCCCTTTGTTTATGAATAATAAATTTCTTGATTTATTAGAAAAGATATTTTCTTGATTAAATTTTGAAAAGTATTTTTAATTATTAATTGAGAAAAATGAGCTTTCTTAATAATTTCATAAAATAATTTTCTAATTTTACAAGGAAATATTTTCTAAAAAGTCAGTGTTCACTTCCCAGGTTTCATTCGATTTGTTGTTGATTGAATGATGGCATAACAATAAATGGAACTCTGATTTATTCTTATAACAACGAAAGGTAATAAACATATTCAGAATATATACTTGATATTTTAATAAGCAATTTAATTTTATTTATCTCACAAAACAGAAAAATTAATGTAAAATGTCATACATATGAACATGCAATTCAACATGTATAATATATCAAACATATATTAAAGCATTTAATGTATACACATATAATCAAATTATATGCATAAAATATCAATATTTATTTGA
>JANSVA010068083.1:0-12070 GCA_025504915.1 Erythroxylum reticulatum | reverse complement strand
ATTTTAGTCTTCCCTACATGATCGGCAACATCGGGAGACCATATCTGGGTCGTGGCATTTACCGAGGTCATATGCAGTCATACTCAGTCATGAGAAAATTAGTGAAAACAAGCCCCATTCGGTCACAAATTGTCATTTTCTCATCCAAAACTGGCCGATTATAGTCTTGCACCCATGACCGGCACCGTGGGGAGACCAAGTTGAGGCTGTGGCATCTGTTGCAACCTTATGCTGTCATATTCAGTCATGAAAAAATCAGTGCAAAAAACCCCTGTCGATCCCGAATTGTTAGTTTCTCATCGAAAACTTGCAAATTATAGTCTTCCCCACATGACCGGCACCATCGGGAGACTATGTCGGGGCCGTGGCACTTTCCACGGTTATATGCAGTCATACTCAGACGTGGGAAATATAGTACAAACAAGCCCCATTCGGTCACGAATTGTCACTTTCTCTTCCAAAACTTGCCGATTATAGTCTTGCCCCCATGACCCGCACCGTCAGGAGACCAAACGGTCATATTCGGTCGTGGAAAAATCAGTGCAAATAAGCCCCATTCGGTCCCGAATTGTTAGTTTCTCATCAAAAACTTGCAAATTGTAGTCTTCCCCACTTGTCCGACACCATCGGCAGACCATGTCTGGGCCGTGGCACTTGCCGCGGTCATATGCAGTCATACTCAATCGTGGGAAAATTAGTGCAAACAAGCCCCATTTGGTCACGAATTGTCATTTTTTCATCGAAAACTTACCAATTATAGTCTTGCCCTCATGACAGGAATTGTCGGGAGACCAACTTGCCGATTATAGTCTTCCCCCGTGGCATTTGTCATTTTCTCATCCAAAACTTGCCGATTATAGTCTTCCCCTTGGCATTTGTCACGACCTTATGCAGTCATATTCAGTTGTTACAAAATCAGTGCAAACAAGCCCTAGTCGGTCCCGAATTGTCAGTTTCTCATTGAAAACTTACAAATTATAGTCTTCCCGATATGACCGACACCGTCGGGAGACCATATCGGGGCCATGGCATTTGTCTCTGTCATATGCTGTGAAACTCAGTCATGGGAAAATTAGTGCAAACAAGCCCCATTCGATCACGAATTTTCAATTTCTCATTAGAAATTTAACGATTATAGTCTTGCCCCCACGAATACGACACCGTTAGGGAAGCAGATCTGGGCCGTGGCACTTGTCCCTATAGTGCACGTTCATACTCAATAGTGGGAAAATCAGTGCAAACAATTCCTAGTTGATCACGAGTTGTCAGTTTCTCATCGAAAACTTGCTGATTATGGTCTTACCCCCATGACCAGCACCGTCGGAGACCAAGTTGGGGCCGTGGCTCTTGCCACGACCATATATGGTCACACACGGATGTGGGAAAATCAGTACAAACAAGCCCCAGTCGGTCACGAATTGTAATTTTCTCATCTAAAACTTGCCGATTATAGTCTTGCCCCCATGATCGGCACTGTCGGCAGGCCAGGTCAAGGTGGTGGCAATTATTGTGACGTTATGCGTTCATATTCAATCGTGGGAAAATTAGTGCAAACAAGCCCCAGTCAGTCTCTTATTGTCAGTTTGTCATCGAAAACTTGCAAATTATAGTCTCCCCATATGACCGGCACCATTGGGAGACCATGTCGGGGCCGTTAAACTTGTCGTAATCATATGCAGTCATACTCGATCGTGGGAAAATTAGTGCAAACAAGCCCCATTCAGCCACGAATTATCATTTTCTCGTCCAAAACTTGCCAATTATAGTCTTGCCCCCATGACAGGCACCGTCGGGAGATCAAGTTCAGGCCGTCGCATTTGTCGCGACCTTATGCGGTCATATTCGGTCATGGTAAAATCAGTGCGAACAATTCCTAGTCGGTCCCGAATTGTCAGTTTCTCTTCGGAAACTTGCAAATTATAGTCTTTCCCACATGACTAGCACCATCGGGCAACCATGTCGGGTTCGTGCCATTTGCCACGGTTATATGCAGTCATACTCATTCGTCAGAAAATTAGCAAAAACAAGCCCCATTTGGTAAAAAATTGTCATTTTTTCATCCAAAACATGTGGATTATTATGTTGCCCCTATGACCGACACCGTCGAGAGACCAAGTTGAGGCCATGGCATTTGTCGCGACATTATGTGGTCAAATTCGTTCGTGGGAAAATTAGTGCAAACAAGCCCCAGTCGGTCTCGATCTGTCAATTTCTCATCGAAAACTTGCAAATTATAGTCTTTCCCATATGACCGACACCATCGGGCGACCATGTCAGGGTCGTGGCACTTACCGCGTTCATATGCAGTCATATTCATTTGTGGGAAAATTAGTGCAAACAAGCCCCATTTGGTAAAGAATTTTCATTTTTTCATCCAAAACTTGCCGATTATTGTCTTGCCTTTATGACCGGCACCATCGGGAGACCAAGTTGAGGCCATGGCATTTGTCGCGACCTTATGCAGTCATATTCGGTCGTGAGAAAATTAGTGCAAACAAGCCCCAGTTGGTCCCGATTTCTCAGTTTCTCATCGAAAACTTGAAAATTATAGTCTTCCCTACATGACCGACACCGTCGGTAGACTGTGTCGGGGCTATGGCACTTGCCACGGTCATATGCAGTGATACTCGGTCGTGGGAAAATTAGTGCAAACAAGACCCATTCGGTCATGAATTGTAATTTTCTCATCCAAAACTTGCCGATTATAGTCTTGCCCCTATGAACGACACGTCAGCAAAGTAGGTCGAGGCTGTGGCAATTGTCGCGACCTTATGCGGTCATATTCAATCGTGGGAAATCAGTGCAAACAAGCCCTAGTCATTCCGATATTATCAGTTTGTCATCCAAAACATGCAAATTATAGTCTTCCCCATATGACCGGCACCATCGGGAGACCATGTCGAGGCAATTGCACTTGTCGCGATCAAATCCAGTCATACTCGGTCGTGGGAAAATTAGTGGAAATAATCCCCATTCGGCCACGAATTATCATTTTCTTGTCCAAAACTTGCCGATTATAGTCTTGCCCCTGTGACAGGCACCGTCTGGAGACCAAGTTGAGGCCGTGGCATTTGTCTCGACCTTATGTGCTCATATTCGATCATGGGAAAATCAGTGCAAACAAGCCCCAGTCGGTCCTGAATTGTCAGTTTCTCATCGAAAACTTGCAAATTATAGCCTTTCCCACATGACAGACACCATCGGGCGACCATGTCGGGGCCGTGGCACTTGCCGCGGTCATATGCATTCGTACTCATTCATGGGAAAATTAATGCAAAAAAGCCCATTTGGTAACGAATTGTCATTTTTTCATCCAAAACTTGCCGATTGTAGTCTTGCCCCTATGACCAGCATCGTCGGGAGGCCAAGTTTAGGCCGTGGCATTTCCCGCGATATTATGCGATCATATTTGTTCATGGGAAAATCCGTGTAAACAAGCCCTAGTCAGTCTCGAACTGTCAGTTTCTCATCGAAAACTTGCAAATTATAGTCTTCCCCACATGATCGGCACCATCGGGCGACCATGTCGGGGTCGTGGAACTTGACGCGACCATATGCAGTCATACTCAGTCGTGGGAAAATTAGTGAAAACAAGCCCCATTCGGTCACGAATTGTCACTTTCTCGTCCAAAACTTACCGATTATAGTCTTGCCCCATAACCGGCACCGTTGGGAGACCAAGTTGAGGTCGTGGCATTTGTCTCGAGCTTATGCGGTCATATTCGGTCGTGGGAAAATCAGTACAAACAAGCCCCAGTCGGTCCCGAATTGTTAGTTTCTCATCGAAAACTTGCAAATTATGGTCTTCCCCATATCACCGGCACCATCAGCAGACCATGTCTGGGCCGTGGCACTTACTGTGGTCATATGTAGTCATACTCGATCGTGGGAAAATTAGTTCAAACAAGCCCCATTCTGTCACGAATTGTTATTTTCTCATCCAAAACTTACTGATTATAGTCTTGCCCCCATGACAGGTACCGTCGGGACACCAACTTGCCTATTATAGTCTTCCCCCGTGGCAGTTCTCGCGACCTTATGTGGTCATTTTCAGTCGTTGGAAAATCAGTGTAAACAAGTCCCATTCGGTCCCAAATTTTCAGTTTCTCATTAAAAATTTACCGATTATAGACTTGCCGCCACGAATACGGCACCGCCAGGGAACCAGATCTGGGCCGTAGCACTTGTCCCTACAGTGCACGTTCATACTCAATAATGGGAAAATCAGTGCAAACAAATCCTAGTTGATCACGAGTTGTCAGTTTCTCATTGGAGACCGGCACCTTCGGAGACCAAGTTGGGGTCGTGGCTTTCACCATGGCCATGTGCGGTCACACACAGACGTGGGAAAATTAGTTCAAAAAAACCCTAGTCGGTCACAAAATGGAATTTTCTCATCCAAAAGATGTCGATTATAGTCTTGCCCCCATGATCGGCATCGTCGGCAGACCAGGTCGAGGCCGTGGCAATTGTCGCAACCTTATGCGGTCATATTCAATCGTGGGAAAATCAGTGCAAACAAGCCCTAGTTAGTCTCGTATTTTCAGTTTGTCATCGAAAACTTGCAAATTATAGTCTTCCCCACATGACCGGCAGCATCGGGAGACCATGTCGAGGCCGTTGCACTTGTCGCGATCATATGTAGTCATACTCGATCGTGGGAAAATTAGTGCAAACAACCCCCATTCGGCCACGAATTATCATTTTCTCGTCCAAAACTTCCCGATTATAGTCTTGCCCCCATGACAGGCAATGTCGGGAGACCATGTTGAGGCCATGGCATTTGTCACGTTTTTATGCGGTCATATTCGGTCATGGTAAAATCAGTGCAAACAAGCCCCAATCGGTCCCGAATTGTCAGTTTCTCATCGAAAACTTGCAAATTATAGTCTTCCACATATGATCGACACCATCGGGAGACCATGTTGGGGCCGTGGCAGTTTCCACGATCATATGCAACCGTACTCAGTCGTGGGAAAATTAGTGCAAACAAGCCCCATTCGGTCACGAATTGTCATTTTCTCATCCAAAACTTAACGATTATAGTCTTGCCACCATGGCAGGCACCGTCAGGAGACCAACTTGCTGATTATAGTCTTCCCCCGTGGCATTTGTCATTTTCTCTTCCAAAACTTGTCGATTATAGTATTCCCCCATGGCATTTGTCGCGACCTTATGCAGTCATATTCAGTCATTGGGAAATCAGTGCAAACAAGTCCCAGTTGGTCCTGAATTTTCAGTTTCTCACTAAAATTTACCGATTATAGTCTTGCCCCCACGAATACGACAATATCAGGGAACCAGATCTAGGCCGTGGCACTTGTCCCCACAGTCCACGTTAATACTCAATAGTGGGAAAATCAGTTCAAACAATTCCTAGTCGATCACGAGTTGTCAGTTTCTCATCGAAAACTTGCTGATTATGGTCTTACCCCCATGACCGACACCTTCGGAGACCAAGTTGGGGCCGTGGCTTTTGCCACGGCCAAATATGGTCACACACGGACGTGGGAAAATTAGTTTAAGCCACGACCAAATGCGGTCACACACGGACGTGGGAAAATTAGTTTAAACAAGCCCCAGTCGGTCACCAATTGTAATTTTCTCATCCAAAACTTGTCGATTACAGTCTTACCCCCATGACCGGCATCGTCGGCAGACCAGGTCGAGGCTGCGGCAATTGTCGCAACCTTATGAGGTCATATTAAAGTGTGGGAAAATCAGTGCAAAAAAGTCCTAGTCAGTCTCGTATTGTTAGTTTGTCATCGAAAACTTACAAATTACCACGTCGTGGCCGTTGCACTTGTCGCGATCATATGCAGTCATACTCGGTCGTGGGAAAATTAGCGCAAACAAGCCCCATTCGGCCACGAATTGTCATTTTCTCATCCAAAACTTGCCGATTATAGTCTTGCCCCCACGACAGGCACCGTCGGGAGACCAAGTTGAGGCCGTGGCATTTGTCGTGACCTTATGCGGTCATATTCAGTCATGGGAAAATCAGTGCAAACAAGCCCCAGTCGGTCCTGAATTGTCAGTTTCTCATCGAAAACTTGCAAATTATAGTCTTCCACATAAGATCGACACCATCGGGAGACCATGTCGGGGTCGTGGAACTTGCTGCAGTCATATGCAGCCATCCTCAGTTGTGGGAAAATTAGTGCAAACAAGCCCCATTCGATCATGAATTGTCATTTTCTCATCTAAAACATAACGATTATAGTCTTGCTCCCATGACAGGCACCGTCGGGAGACCAACTTGCCGATTATAGTCTTCCCCCGTGGCATTTGTCATTTTCTCTTGCAAAACTTGCCGATTCTAGTCTTCCCCTGTGGCATTTGTCGTGACCTTATACGGTCATATTCAGTCGTTGGAAAATCAATGCAAATAAGCCCCAGACAGTCCCAAATTTTCAATTTCTCATTAAAAATTTACCGATTATACTCTTGCCCCCACAAATACGGCACCATCAGGGAACCAGATCTAGGTCGTGGCACTTGTCCCTATAGTGCACGTTCATACTCAGTAGTGGAAAAATCAGTGCAAACAATTGTTAGTCGATCATGAGTTGTCAGTTTCTCATCGAAAACTTGCTGATTATGGACTTACCCCAATGACCGGCACCGTCGGAGACCAAGTTGGGGCTGTGGATGTTCACACACGAACGTGGGAAATTCAGTTCAAACAAGCTCTAGTTGGTCACGAATTGTAATTTTCTCATCCAAAACTTGCCGATTATAGTCTTGCCGCCATGACCGGCATCGTCGGCAGACTAGGTCGAGGCCGTGGCAATTGTCGCGACCTTATGTGGTCATATTCAATCGTGGGAAAATCAGTGTAAACAAGCCCTAGTCAGTCCCGTATTGTCAGTTTTTCATCGAAAACTTGCAAATTATAGTCTTCCCCACATGACCAGCACCATCGGGAGACCATGTCGGGGCCGTGGCACTTGTCGCCATCATGTGCAATCATACTCGATCGTGGGGAAATTAATGTAAACAAGCCCCTATTAGCCATGAATTGTCATTTTATCGTGCAAAACTTGCCGATTATAGTCTTGCCCCTATGATAGGCACCGTCGAGAGACCAAGTTGAGGCTGTGGCATTTGTCGTGACCTGATGCCGTCATATTCGGTCATGGGAAAATCAGTGCAAACAAGCCCCAGTCGGTCCCGAATTGTCAGTTTCTCATCGAAAACCTGCAAATTATAGTCTTCCACATATGATCGACATCGTCGGGAAACCATGTCGGGGCCGTGGCACTTGCCGCGGTCATATGCAATCATACCCAGTTGTGGGTAAATTAGTGCAAAAAAGCCCCATTAGGTCGTGAATTGTCAATTTCTCATCGAAAATTTACCGATTATAGTCTTGCCCCCATGAACGGCACCGTCAGGGAACCAGAATTGTACCGTGGCACTTGTCTCGACAGTGCACGTTCATATTCAGTAGTGGGGAAATCGGAGCAAACAATCCTTAGTTGATCACGAGTTGTGAGTTTCTCATTAAAAACTTGCTGATTATAGTCTTGCCCCTATAACCGGCACTGCTGGAGACCAAGTTGGGGCCGTGGCTCTTGCCACAGCCATATGCGGTCTCACTCGGTCGTGGGAAATTCAGTACAAACAAGCCCAAGTCGGTCACGAATTGTCAGTTTCTCATCGAAAACTTGTCGATTATGGTCTTTGCCTAATAACCGGCACCGTCGGGAGACTAGGTCGAGACCATGGAATTTGTCGCGACCTTATGCAGTTATGTTCAATCATGGGAAAATCAGTGCAAACAAGCCATAGTTAGTCCTGTATTGTCAGTTTGTCACCGAAAACTTGCAAATTATAGCCTTCCCCACATGAGCGGCACCGTCGGGAGACCATATCGGGGCCATGGCACTTACCACAGTCATATGCAGCTATACTCGGTCATGGGAAAATTAGTGCAAACAAGGCCCATTCGATCACGAATTGTCCGTTTCTCATAAAAAACTTACCGATTATAGTCTTGCCTCTACGAACGACACTGTCGAGGAACCAGATCTGGGCCGTGACAATTATCCCAACAGTGCATGTTCATACTCAGTGGTGGGAAAATCAGTGCAAACAATCCCCGATCGGTCAGGAGTTGTTAGTTTCTCATTAAAAACTTGCCGATTATAGTCCTGCCCCTATGACTGGCACCGTCTGAGTCCAGATTGGGGCTATGGCACTTGTCACGGCCATATATAGTCACACTCGATCATAGAAAAATCAGTGCAAACAAGCCCCAGTTGCTCACAAATTATCAGTTTCTCATTGAAAACTTGCCGATTATGGTCTTGCCCCCATGATCGGCATCGTCAGAGACCAAGTTGGGGTTGTGGCACTTGCCACGGTCATATACAGTCACACTCGGTCGTGAAAAAATAGTACAAACAAGCCTCAGTCAGTCACGAATTGTTTAGCTTCTCATCGAAAACTTACCGATCATAGTCTTGCCCACATGACTAGCATCATTAGGAGACTAGGTCAGGGCTATGGCACTTCTCACGGTTGTGCATGGTCATACTCTATTATGGGAATATCAGCGCAAACAAGCCCCAATCGGTCACGAATTGTCAGTTTCTCATCGAAAACTTGCCGATTATAGTCTTGCACCTATGATCAGCACCGTCGGGAGACCAGGTCGGGGCTATGACACTTGTCGTGGTCTTGCGCAGTCATACTCAGTAGTAGGAAAATCAATGCAAACAAGCCCCATTCAGTCACGAATTGTTAGCTTCTCATCGAATACTTGCCGATTATAGTCTTGTCCCCTTGATCGACAACGTCGGGAGACCAGGTCGAGGCTGTGGCACTTACCGTTGCCATATGCGGTCGGGAAAATCAGTGCAAACGAGCCCCAGCAAGTTAAGAACTATTAGTTTGTCATCGAGAACTTGCCGATTATATTCTCGCCCCCATGAGCAGCACCGTCGGGAAACTAGGTCGGGGCTGTGGCACTTGTCATAGTAGTGCAAAAATCAGGGCAAACAATCCCCAATTGGTCACGAATTCTCATTTGGTTAACAAAAACTTTCCGATTATGGCCTTACGCCTAAGACCGGTACCGTCAAGAGACTAGGTCGACGCCGTTGCAATTGTCGCAAATATGCACGGTCATACTCGATAGTGGGAAGATAAGTGCATACAACCCCAAGTCGGTCACGAATTGTCAATTTATCATAAAAAACTTGCCCATTATAATTTTGTCCCCATGACTGGCACAGTCGGGAGACCAGGTCGGTGCCTTGGAACTTGCCGCAGTCATATGCGGTCATACTCGATCTTGGGAAAACTAGTGCAAACAAGCCGCATTTGGTAACAAATTGACAATTTGTCACTGAAAACTTGCTGATTATAGTCTTGGCCCCATGATCGGCACCATTAGGGGACCAGGATAGGGCCGTGGCACTTAGCGCGACCATATGCGGCCATACCCGGTCGTGGGAAAATCACTACAATCAAGCCCCAATCGGTCACGAATTGTTAGTTTTTCATCGAAAACTTGCCGATTATAGTCTTGTCCCTATGACCGACACCGTAGTGAGAATAGGTCAGGGCTATAATACTTGTCGCGGTCGTGCGTGATCATACTCGGTAGTGGGAAAATTAGTGCAAACCAGTTGGTAACGAATTGTCAGTTTCTCATCAAAAACTTGTCGATTATGGTTTTGCCCCCATGACCGGCACCGTTGGGAGACCATGTCGGTGCCGTGGCACTTGTTGCGGCCATGCTAGATCATACTTTATCGTGGAAAAATCAATGCAAGTCGGTCACGAATTGTTAGTTTCTCATCAAAAACTTGTCTATTATAGTCTTCCCCCATGACCGGCATCGTCTGGAAACCAGGTCGGGGCGGTGGCACTTGTCGTGGTCGTGCACAGTCAAACTCAGTAGTGGAAAAATTAGTGCAAAAAATCCCCAGTCAGCCAAGAATTGTATGTTTGTCATCAAAACCTTGCAAATAATAGTTTAACCTCCATGACCGACACCGTCGGGAGACCAGCTCGAGGCCGTGACATTTGTCGCTTCCACAAGCAGTCATACCCGCTCGTGGGAAAATTAGTGCAAACAATCACCAGTCGGTCATGAATTGTCAATTTCTCATCGAAAACTTGCCGATTATAGTCTTGCCCCCATGACCAACACCGTCGAGAGACTAGGTTGTGGTCATGGCACTTACCGCGGCCACATGCAGTCATAATCTGTCGTGGGAAAATTAGTGTAAACAAGCCCCAGCTGGTCATGAATTGTTAGTTTGTCATCGAAAACCTGCCTATTATAGTATTGCCCTTATGAATGACACCATCAGTAGATTTGGTTGGGGCCGTGGCACTTGTCGCAACCGTGCATGGTCATACTTCGTAGTGCAAAAATTAGTGCAAACAAGCCCTACTCAGTCACGAATTATCATTTTCTCATCGAAAACTTGCCGATTATAGTCTTGCCCCTACGACTGGCATCGTCAGGAGACTAGGTCGAGGCCTTGACATTTGTCGTAGCTGTGCACGGTCATGCGGTAGGAACAAGTTTAGTCCGTGGCTCTTTTAACAGCCATGCGGGGTCATACTCGATCGTGGGAAAATCAATGCAAACAAGCCCCAGTCAATCACGAATTGTCAGTTTTTCATCAAAAACTTGCTGATTATAGTCATCCCCAATGACCAGTACGATCCGAGGACCAGGTCGGCGCCATGACCCTTGTCATGGTCATGCAACGTCATACTCAGTAGTGGGAAAATCAGTGTAAACAAGCCCCAGTCGGTTACGAATTGTCAGTTTGTCATTGAAAACTTATCGATTATAGTCTTGCCCTATGACCGGTATCGTCTGGAGACTAGGTTGGGGCCATGGAACTTATCGTAACCATATGAAATCATACTCGATCACGAGAAAATCGGTGCAAACAAGCCACAGTCGGTCACGAATTGTCAGTTTGCCATCGAAAACCTACCTATTATAGTCTTGCCCATATGATCGGCACCTTCAGCAGATCAGTCGGTCGTGGGAAAATCAGTACAAACAAGACCCAGTCGGTCCCAAAATGTCAGTTCGTCATCGAAAAGTTGCCGATTATAGTCTTGCCTCCATGACCAGCACTGTCGGGAGACCAGGTCGGGGCTGTGGCACTTGCCGCGACCATATGCAGTCATACTCGTTCGTGGGAAAATTAGTGTAAACAAGCCCCATTCGGTCATGAAATATAAGTTTGTCATCGAAAACCTGCCTCTTATAGTATTGCCCCTATGACTGGTAACATTGGGATACCAGGTCGGGGCCGTGACACTTGCCACGACCATATGTAGTCATACTCAGTCATGGAAAAATAATGCAAACAAGCCCCAGTCTGTCACGAATTGTCAGTTTCTCATCGAAAACTTGTCGATTATAGTCTTGCCCCCATGACCGGCACCGTCAGGAGACTAGGTCGAGGCTATAGCACTTGTCGCGGTCATGCGTGGTTATACTCTGTAGTGGAAAAATCAATGCAAACAATCCCCAGTCAGTCACAAATTGTCAATTTGTGATCGAAAACTTGCGAATTATAGTCTTGCCCCATGACCGACACCGTCGGAGACCAGGTCGAGGCCGTGGCACTTGCCGTGGCCATATGGGGTCGTACTGAGTCGTGGGAAAATAAGTGTAAACAAGCCCTAATCGATCACAAATTTTCATTTTTTTCATCCAAATCTTGTTGATTATAGTCTTACCCTCATGACCGGCACCGTTGGGAGAACAGATCAAGGCCATGGCACTTGTCACGAACTTATGCGGTCATATTCATCCGTGGGAAAATCAGTGCAAACAAGCCCTAGTCGATCCCAAATTGTCAGTTTCTCATCGAAAACTTGCAAATTATAGTCTTCCCCACATGATCGACACTGTCGGCAGACCATGTCGGGGCCATGGCACTTTTCGCGATCATATGCAGTCATAGTCAGTCGTGGGAAAATTAATGCAAACAAACCCCATTCGATCACGAATTGTCAGTTTCTCGTCCAAAACTTACCGATTATAGTCTTGCCCCCACGAACGGTACCGTCGGGGAATGAG
>JANSVA010068034.1:0-12071 GCA_025504915.1 Erythroxylum reticulatum | reverse complement strand
ATTAAATAATTAATTAAAATATAATAAATAAATAATTACATTATAATTAATTAAAATATATTTCATTAATTATAATAATGTAATTAATTAATTATATTATAATTAATTAAAATATAATAAATTTTTATTTTTAATATCTTTTTACAAACCAATCATTTTTTTTATCTTAATTAATATCTATTCCCATTGTCTATTTTATTCCTATTCACGTTAATCTTATCTCGAAAAGTTAGCAAGTAGCAACTAGATTAGAATTATTGGAGAATTCTCCGAGGTAAACCGAAAGAATCATATGCTTCTCCACACGGCCATATCAGCTCCACCGCTGCACCACCGGCGGTGCCAACAGTACCACAAAGACCACCACTCTATTTATTACTCGTTCCTCCCATTTGGGTGTCTCAATTCCGGGCTCCACGAGCGCTCTCTTCAGGTTAGCTCATAATATCTTTAGATTTCTTCATATTCATGTTGCTCAGATGTAGATTTTGTCTTGCTTGTTTCAAATAGAGGGTTCTTGTAAATATTCCACTCTTATTGGATTTTAGGGTTAAATTTCAGCCTGGAGAATGGATAAAATTTATCTAACATCTGATTGTAGAATCAGCATTGCTTTGGAACTGCAAATGTTACCAAATAATCTGCTAACTACAGATGAGCCAACTGTAAAGACTTACAAAAGCGATGGTATGAAAAATGTCTGATTTACTATTCGCATCAGCTTTATGTCACTACATAACATTAACACCCCTATATTTTGCATTCTAAGATGTATCACCTGTCCCTGACCACGTCATTAATATTTAGTTTCTTTCTAGAGTTTTGTTACTGATCACTAATGAGTCTACCTCTGTGTGTTTCTTCATTCATATAATGTTAAATTGTGAATAAGGCAGGTTCAGCAAAGGAAATTGCTTAAGGAATCACACACAGAAACAAGTTAAGAGACTGATTATCTCTCTTCCCTTCCTTGCTGCAGTATTATTTTTCTGGCTAGTATATAAATGTTGTGTTGAAAATGAAATTTTCAGAAAACTATGATTGTTAGACATTGCTTGTTACTGGTCTTGTCTTTGTCTAATATATTACAGATAGAATTGCTTAGACTATGATCAGCGTCATTAACCTATAGCTCGTGCTCAAATCAGGGTCTGAAACTTGTGGACCTTATGAAAGCAAGATAAGTAAGAGTTCAGGAAAGAAAAGGGTCTTCTTTCTGGATGTCAATCCATTGTGTTATGTTGGAAGCAAACCAAGTTTACACCCGTTTTATCACTGGATTTCTCTTTTTTTCTCTCAAGTCAGCCTTACTGATCCTGTTATTGCTGTAAGTATTTTCTTGATTTCTTTGACTGAACTTTGTACAATAGTTGGTTTTTCTTCTCACCTTTTTCTCTTTAAATTTTCCAATCAATTTATTTGAAATTGTGACCCACTTTTTCCAAACTTGCATTAGTCTCTTACAAGTTCGCAAAGCAAAAGTTCATGGCACATTCAGATTTTACTTTTCTATTATGATCATGGAATATGATTGTGGCTAAATCTGCACAAGACTCTCAATTTTCTTTATGTATTGGCCCTTTTATGAAATGATTGTGTCGGTTTAGGTTCTTGATGGAGAAGGAGGCTGTGAGCATCGAAGAAAATTGTTGCCTTCTTATAAAGCACATCGGAGGAAGTTCTTGCTATTATCTACTCATTCAAAATCTTTTAAGGCTCAAAATGGAAGGTCTATAATTGTTGAGGATGTTCTTAAAAGATGCAATGTCCCAGTGAGTAGACATTCTCTAATGTCATCTTATGTAGGCATTTTGTATCACACAAACATATTATGTGCTTAAATTTGTTGTATAATTAAGATTGCATTCACCACTTAGCGTTAAATAAATCAAATTGGGATATCTTATCTAACTAGAATATGACTGCATGGCCTAGTTAGTTGAATGCATAAGCTACCTTATAAATTGGAAGAATTTCGAACTAGAACCATCAAATTCTTGAGCCAATAGAATAACAAATAGTAGATTTCAATTGTTAGCAGCTGAGTGTTCCTTGCTTTTTTCTCCTATAGTTATTTTGATGCAAAAATGCTTAAAGTCTATAAAATAAATAAAAGAAAATTAATTAAACACAAGCTTTAATTTGATGGGATGAAGGATTAGAATTGAGTTGACAATAAAGACAATGTAGGCTGAAATTTAAATTAGGCTGAGATTCCTTTTTAGATAGGAAGTAGTAAGTTAGATATGTTATTCTACTTATATATATATATATTATCTTAGTTGTTTAGAACTTAAACTTACAGAATTTTTCTTAGAATAAGATTTAAATTTGTTAGGAACCCTTTCTTATTAGAGTAAGGATTCTAAGAACTTCTCTATAAATGTATAACTCTTCTCTTTAATAACATGATATCAAATTTGATTTTTCAATTAGAAGATGTGATGCTTTCTTTTCAACTATACCAAATTTAAAATTTTTGCACTTTAAGCTAAAATCTGGACCTGAAACTTGATATTCTAGTAGCATAATATCCAGCATATTTTCTAATTTTTGTGAGTTTTTGCTACTAATTAATATTTCTCCTATTTTGTCCTACATTTTTACTCTTATTAAGTCTAGAAATGATCACTTTTCTTTTTGCTATTTTACTTTGGTGAAAAGTATCATTGATTTTGATGCATCTGAAACAATCAATTTTTTTATTATTCATCATTGGCGAGATCACCAGCATTGAAATATTTTGTAGGCTCCTATATCTACACTTAGGTTGAAAACATTTTTCTTATCACTTCATAGCATTGCGAATATTTGCAAGAGATTATTTTTCACCAGACCTTTTAAATTTTGCAGGTTGTGAAAATTGAAGGCCATGAAGCAGATGATGTCGTAGCTACTCTTGTAGAACAAGTTTTACAAAGAGGATATAAAGTTGTTATTGCTTCTCCTGATAAAGATTTCAAGCAGTTGCTCTCTGAAGATGTCCAGATTGTTTTGCCCATTCCAGAGTTAAACAGATGGTCGTTTTATACCGTAAAGCATTACATTGCTCAATATAATTGTGATCCACACTGTGACTTAAGCCTTAGTAAGTATCAGATGAAATATTGGACTTTTTAATTATATAACCCATTATACTTCCTTGCTTGCATCTGACCATAATTACACTGTTCATTTTGGCTACTAAATACCAACTTATATTGGGGGTCTTTGAAATTTCTGAAAGAATTGGAAGACTTGCTAGCATATGTTATTTAGCCTACAATGTTGTGACTTGCATACATCTTTTCATCTATTGTCAAAAGGGACTAAGAGGATGAATTGTAATTTTAAAGGTTAGCTTCCTTCAAGTAAAGTGAAGTGTGGCAACATAAATTTTCTGAAGTACATCTGGTCTTTCAACAAATTTCTAGCTGTTTATTTTAACTAAGCTTATATAGTGTAAGAATATCTTGATTGAAGCTTTAACTTTTAGGATCTATTCTTGGTGATGAGATTGATGGTGTACCTGGTATACAAAATGTTGCTCCTGGATTTGGTAGAAGGACTGCTTTAAAGCTTTTGAAGAAACATGGGCCCCTCGAAGATTTGCTAAATAGAGCAGCTGCGAAAACTGTGGGCAAGCTGTACGCACAAGAGGCCCTCACAAAACATGCTGATTACCTCCGAAGAAACTATCAAGTTCTTGCTTTGAGAAGGTCTTCAAGATCCGTCTTAAATAAGTTGAATTTAAAGGGTTATCCCTCGGGCAATGTTATATTTCATTTGACTATCTAAGCAAAGAAGCTACTAATCTGATTTGCCTGTCTTTTGGCTCTACGTATTCCTGAATTACACGATTACAGGGATGTTGATATTCAACTTCAGGATGAATGGTTGGTTACGAGAGACAAAGTTAATGATTTGGCCGTCTTATCTGACTTAATCAAGTTGTTGGAAGAAAGCAAAAAGCCGACTCCCCAGAATGTGTCAAATGGTTAAGTTCAACAATTCTAGCAACTTTTTTTTTGTTTCAATATTTCTTTATATTTTTTCTTTAGGAAATATTTTCCTTTCCTTTAATATATAAGCACACAATTAACTATGTTGCAAATAGGTTTAAGGTGCAGAGAAAATGCATCCTAAATTTTCAAAAAGTATCAGAGGAAGAGGTGCCATATATGATCCACACTGATTACTATCAAAAGGAAACTTCAATTTTATCTGATATTTTCTCATGCATGGTTTAGCTCCTTGCTCCGCTTATGTGGCTTACCTTCCTGTGATTCTTAATGGACAGCCACGTACTTGTCTGATGAACCTTAGAGCTATTAATAGAGGGATACTAACAAAATTGTATTTAAAATCAGGGATTTCCCGTCTTAATTCATTTGTCTAATATTGGGATGACGCTGTGTTGTCAGAAGGAAAGTTTTAGAACATCGGTAATTTCAGAAAGAGAGCAGGAGAAAGGAGTGGTCAAGGTCGTGAAGTTAGCTTGAAAGGAAAGAACTCGAGAATGATGAGTTCAGATAGTTGTTGATTCAATTGGATTTGTAATGTGCAAGTAACTCAAAGAAGATATTTTATCTTTACTTCTGTGCTTTGGTATTCAGATTCTACTAGAAACTACATCTTCAACATGCTGTCAACCAATATAGCTTCATAGTTGTAGCAACGGGCTTTCTTCTGTCCAGCACCTAGTGGTAAGCATAGCTCTTGCCGAAGAAGCCTTCTGTGGTTTGAAAATTAACATAGTTTTTCCAAATACAATTTGTAATTACTGGAAAGCTGAAAATCCACAATGGAAGCTGTATTTGTTACCTGTCATTCGGAGTACTTATTGTTTCCTGACAATTCGAAGATATGTTACCTCTGTGCCCATATTTTGTCATGCGGAAGCTTGATTGTAATAAATAATAGGATCGTATATCTGCATTACTAATAAGATTATCATGCAGGAGCTTGAGTAATTCCTTGTTAACAGTTGCTTACGAATTAATGTTATTGTTTAGAGGCCAAAAGAAGTCTACTGCAAAGTACAAAATGTCTATCTTATGAAAAATCTATCGTGTTTTTTCTCACAATTTTCTACTGCTTTTTTTACTGTTTCATTTTAATTATATTGTAAAAATCAGCAAATTCGGGAGGCATGGACGTTGGTGATCCCTTAATGGGTGACCTTATACTCTTGCACTTCTCATTCAATCAGTGAAATTAATCTCTTAGAAGTTTTTTTTACTACTTATCTAATAATTATTAATCTATTAGAAAATTTTAGTATTTATCTAATAGTCCGTGTGGTCAACATATGATGAGAGATGGCCATCATATGTCTGCAAAGAATTTGTGACACCTCGGAAGTAATATTACGTGTTTTTATTCTTTGTTTTATCTTCAATTCATTCGCAAGAGATGATGAGAATCTTTGAATTTTTTAATGAGTTATGAATTAAAATCACCCTTTTCTATTCTAAATTCTCTAGAATTAAATTTAATTTGTTTTTATAGGATTTTCCCGTAAGATCACATCCTACATGATTCTATGGTATTATTCGAATTAACCATTAAGAATTAAGAGCCATATGAGTTTGTAATAAGGCTTATTTAACTTTTAGGGTCATATAAAATACAAGTTGAATTCTTATCACTTATATTAATACCTGATCATGATTGATTTTACACTATGGGTCATATGTTTTGATATTAATTCCTTTTTATTTAGAGTGGATGACTTCTATTTATGAAATACTCTAATGGTTCTAACATACTCTATTTAACTTGAGTTCAAAAGTCTATTAAAAAATTCATCTTTTTGGACTTGAGTTAAATATAATGACAATTTAGTCACTCCTAACTATTTTTCATTTATTATCTATGGCAAATTTTATGGTT
The DNA here is from genome assembly GCA_025504915.1 of Erythroxylum reticulatum. NCBI lineage: Eukaryota > Viridiplantae > Streptophyta > Magnoliopsida > Malpighiales > Erythroxylaceae > Erythroxylum > Erythroxylum reticulatum. Next base: position 6,197 of record JANSVA010068034.1, on the reverse strand, counting down.
TAAGTTTCCTGATTTCAATTATCACACATATAACATTGAACATTCCTCATCTCCATTTATTATAAATACTGGAAGCAATTACTCATGTGAAAGAGCCAATCTCCTCACATTCAAAATATTTCACATAAAGAAAACATACTTTAGAATTAAGTGTTACATAACCATTATCACTTAATAAATGATACCAAGTATTCAACATTTAGACATGAGAATAAAGTGAATGAGCATACATTTAAAAATATTTATCAATAGTATACCAATATCTACGTAATCCTAAGGACTTCATACACTCAATGTATGTAACTCTTAAAATTGATTTTGTCATTGGATATGTCATAGTTCCACGTTTACATATTTTCTTCATGTTCACTTCACCTCATGTAACTTTTATGTAATTTTACTTGGTGTCTACATACTTATAGCTTAAATGATTAACCTTGACCTTGATTATTTATCATCTTTGTATTACCGACCAGAAGGCAAGTTAAGCATTTGAATGGATATGATTCGGTTTAGGGAATAATTGTTTGAATAAGTGTGGGGAACCATAGCATATAGTTGGCTTTTGAGTTATGAATGGATTGGGTTAGAATAATGTGTATCTCTCCTCTACATTTTTTTCCATTTTTAAACTTAATCTTGTTCTAAATAAACAAAATCAAAAAGAAAGAACGAAAAAGAAAAATTGGTAAAAGTAAAAAAAGAAATAGAAAAGAAAAGGAAGGAAGAGAAGATGACCAGAAAATGAAAAGAACAGGAGAGAAGTAAAAATAGGGAAGTATTAATTTTTTGAAATGGGAGGAAAGAATTGAGTGTTTTATGATTCATTGTTTTGTATAATTTTAAAATCTCAATTTGTGTTGCAATTTTAAACTATGATTTTCCTTTATCTTACCCTTAGCTTGGCCCCATTACAATCAAAATGAAGACCTTCAGATTAATGTTTGTGTTTGATATTAGTGGTGGAGATTGGATTAATAACCAAGTCTATGGTAGATGCCTTACATGAAATGAATAATGAGTGAATATATACTACCTTTGAATGCTTGAGAGGATGGAAAGTGGAGTGAGTGTCTATCACACTTGTTAACGGTCTTTGAGTTGAAATACTAGTTAATTTTGGCCAAGTATGCGGAGAATGGCTTATTCATGGAATATTAAGAGTTTCAAGTTCTTAGATTGTGTTTGTTGCATTGATCGTTGCTATCTTTAATTATTAATTGGGAAAAATCATTGTTTTAATTTTGTGCTTTGATAGTCTAATATTCTTTGTTTTGCTTGGGGACAAGCATAGTTTAAGTGTGGGGGAATTGTTGTGTCTAATTTTATTTGATTTTGCTTGCATCCATATGTTGAAATTGGTTGCAATATAGTTCAATTTTAATATGAATTGAGAGAAAATGGTGCAGATGTTGTATGAATCTTAATTGGATTATTTTGTGAATGTGGTGTGAAAGACTTGAAGATTTATGCATTAAAGAATGAAAGATAGGATGACTTAAAACAAGAAGAATTGTGCACGAAAATGGGTGTCACACGTTAATGGGATGGTCATTCACGTTAAATGCATGAAACATTAGTTAATGGGATGGTCATTCACGTTAATTGCATGAAACATTAGTTAATTGCATGTCACACTCACTTTAGCTCATGCCTTCTCACGTTGACAACCCATCCAATGCTTCTCACGGTGAGCTTCCCATGCATGTTTCCAGCTACCATGCTTCACGATGATGCCAACACCATGTAACTCCTATGCATGTTGATAGTACCAGCTGTAACGTTCTTCATCTAGCAAGTTGTATGCTTCATGTTCTTCACCTTATCAGCTACCATTCTCTTATCTTGCTAGCTACAATATTCTTCTTCCAACAACTGCATGCTTAATGCTTCTTCATCCAGCCATGCTAAGTCACAACTATACATGATATTGAACATGTCACGGTGTATGTTAATAGCATGTCATGGTTGTGACATGTTAAGTCACAACCGTGACTTCTTATGCAGAGCAGACAACATTCCATTTAATCTACGTGGCATATGCAGGATGAAGGGGCACGAAACCCTAGATCTAAGAGCATACTACAAATAGACATAAGAGAGGGTGGTGGTGGAGGACACATACTCATTATTCACTCTTCACTTATAATAGAAACACATTTGGCTGGAACAAAAAGAATATAGGGAGAGGTGAGGCAAAGAGAAGGAGAAAAAAATAAGAGAGCTGAGGACATAGAGCATCAGCCTGATGACCTTAAGGATGATTGAGCAAGGCTAGATGAGGCTGCTGATGCAAAGGAGCCAGTTAGAGAGGTTGGGAATAAGGATGCGGATATTCAAGATGTGAAGGAACCTACTGCATAATCAGGTTAGGAGGTCACTATTCTTACTATAGATTACAAGATGGAGGACCTACTAAACTAGTGCTTGACAAGGTAGTTGCATAGGAGGAAATAAAGTGTCAAACTGGGGAGCTTGAGGATGATGGAGCAGGGCTAGATGAGGCTGTTGATGCAAAGAAACTATTTAGAAAGGTTGGGATTAAGGATGCAGATATTTAAGACATGAAGGAGCCTACTGCACCATCGGGTTAGGAAGCCACTATTCTTACTATAGACTACAAGATGGATGACCAAGACTTTATGAAAATAGTTCCCACAAAGTCATCTATTAAAGAACTTATGTATATGATCTCCATTGATTTCATATATGACTTGTAGGTAAAAGTTCCCTATGCGCCACCACTAAAGTCTCATCCTCCTCAAAAGGATTGACTTCATTTTGTATTTTATCTTCATTTTTATTATTTATTAATCATTCATATATTAATTCGGAACTCTTTCTATTTGACTCAGATTTTGATAGATATCTCTTCAATTCTAATCTACACTTAAAAGGAAAAATGAATACAATGGAATCACACTAAGACTTAGCCCATCTTTCTCAAATTAGGGAAGTCCAAGTCTTGTAAAATATCTCTTTTAACACTTTTTCATTATTTTTATTATTCTTATATTCTTGACATATTGTGGACAATGTTAGTCTTAGATATAGGGGAGGGACTATATATGATGACTATACTCAAGTGATAGTGTGTGTCAAGTGCACCACAAAATAAGCCTAACTCTACACACTAAAAATTTGTAGTAACGGTGAGCAGGTATTGTATCCACAGTGAATGTATATATAATTTTTGCAATGAAAATAAATAACGTTTAAGATAAAAGGGGGGGGGGGGGGTTGGTTGAACTGAAATTAAGAAAACTTTTTTAAATTAAACTAATTAAACAAATTATATAAAATAGTTAAAAGGGATGAAAGTGATGAATGTGTTAGAATTTGGTTCTCAGATGAATCTCAACCTGCACACATTTAAACATATATCATAGTTCTAACATTTCCAAACCTCTCTTAGAACTCTTAGTTGTAGATTAACAACAAGTTTTGTTAAATTCCCTTAAGTTATGTTTAATTAAAACAATCTCTTTAATTAAGCCTAAATATTTAACAATCTAAATCAAGCTCTCTAGATTTAATTAGGCAGTTGTATTACGAATATGGAAAATGGACCAATCTAGGCAATAACCACACAAGTTCAAGTTATTCAACCTATGTTATGATGTTCCTAATGATTCACCATCAACAATAGATACAAACGAATCTAAAACACAATAATTATGTATTGTATTAAAGATTCTTGCAATGAGGTTCTATAAAAACAATCTAATGAACACATTTAAATCATCTTTATAATACCCTAATTAATGGACATTAAACAACAATAACAATCCATAAAGAGAGGGATTCAATATAAAACAATGAAAAGAAATGTTTAATTGTGATTGATATGTGTTTAATTGTTGATGCATTTAATTATTTACACTTAGCGATTAATGATATGAAAATGTTTAAGATATTCACTTTAATTTATATATGATTTTAGGTATAATTTGAAAGCAAATAAATTAAAGTGAATTAAAAGTACTGCATTTGAGTTATTTTCTGAAGATCAAGAAGAAGAAAATTAACAAATAAGAAAAATGGAATACAAAAAAGACAACCTAAAAAGCTGGCAAATAAAATAACACAACAGTTGGAATGAAGCAAAACAAAAGCGCCATTGGCCAAGCAAAGAGTAGCAAATAATAAGCAAAAATGACAGCGCATAAGAGGAGAGTTGGGGCATGCGTTAAACGCATGTGATGGGCGTTAAACGCAGACACAGCTACGTTAAACGTAGCATCCCAGGCAGCTACAAGGAGAGACTCTGCGGGCGTGGGAGGGATTCAAAAGGGGAGGAAGTTAATTCGTCCTATCATGCTACAGGAAGCAACAGTGGAGGCGTGGGCATTAAGAAGTGTCGGTGGCTTGGTGGCTGTATGAAGAGAGAGCTGCGGCTGTGGCTTGGGTAGGACACCGCTGGAGAAACTAGAAAAGAGTGCAACAGGCGTGAAGAGTGGGCTAGTGTGAACAGTAGGAAAAATTTCATGTTTATTAGTCCCATCGTAAACAGTAAAGGAAGAAGAAGGTAGTGTGACGCTAAGGTAGCATATGAAAAATATGACTCACTCTTGGAGCATAAAAATGAAGATGGAAGGCTAGTTTTTTGACGTCGGTTTAGAGGTGACATCGACATCGATGACCTGGGTTAAGTATTTTTTTAATTATTTTGTTGTTTCTTTCTCTAATTAGAAATTGATTGTGTTATCTTATGTTAATTGATTTGGATTTTTTATATGGATAATTAGATTTTCGTTATTGTTCGATTATTTATATATGAACCTATTGGGTATTGTGAGATGATAATTTTAATGTGTTTATTGAATTGTTAATTGCAAACCTATTGCTAGAATTTTGACATAATCTGTAATTATTTTGTTGAATTTTATGTGTAGCGACTAATCATTCGTAATCATTAGGGATAACATGACCTAGATTAAATAATGCATAGTATGTGGTTGTTGCCTTGATTAATTGGTTTTCCTAGTTCGTAATGTTTATGCTTAATTAAATCTAGAGATCGTATCCTAGGTTATTTGGTAGTTAAGCTTAATTAACGATTGTATCTTGATTAAACAAAACCTAAGGTAAAACTCGGGTTAATTATTAACTCACGATTAATAGTTGCTAGGAGAGGTTTGAGAATAATAAATTAATGAAATATGCTTAATAAAGGTGTAGGACGAGATTGAATCAAAGAACTGGGTCCCTACCGAATTCCCCACTTTATTCATTTTTTTGCATGTTTTCTTTAATTTGTTTTTATTAGTTAGCTTCCTTTTATTTTCTTCTTCCAAAAATCCAACGCCCCCCCTGTTAAGTCTAAACACCGGTTAATTTCATTCCATAAACTTTACACATACTCTCTGTGGGATCAACATAGATTCACCACTGCTATAGTAGTAGGTCTAGTTATTTTATTTTAACTAGCGTAACGACGTGTTGTCAGTGATCTTAGGCGTCGATTTCACCGAAAGCTTAGCTCGCCATAGGTGTCTTGAAAGAGTAGGTTTCTGGCCTTCATGAAGTCCAAAGTGATTCTCCTCTCATTTGTCATCAAAATGTTCTCTTTATTTGAAAAATTAGGTTTCTGGGCATATACAAGGTTTGACACACGACTATGTATCAAACCTTATATGTGAAAAAAATGTGAACTTCATGAAGATACACAATTGGAAACATGGTTGCGTATCCAAACGTGTAAGTCCAAAAATGTCATCCGAATGTTTACACTGACGTATAAGTATATGCATGGTTGTATATGTATGTACACAGTCGTATAAGTGTATAGACGACCGTGTATCTCCCAGGTTTTGCTGAAATTTTGTTCTTCGTGTAATTTTTTGTCCAATCCTCACTTTAATCCACCTTCTTCTTTATCCATAAGGATAACTGAGTTTAGGCATCAATAGGTTGGCTTAAGAAGTATGCTCTTTAACTCATTTTATCTTTTATATATACAAATTGTACCTAAAATTAAATATGAACTAAACTAAGTATCTTAAGCATTTTAAAACAATAATCACTAGTGATCGATGTGTGGTTGAGTCTTTGGATCACTCCCTTGAAAACTGAATCAAAAATTAAATTCCAATGATTGCAATATAGAGTGCAACCCCGGGTCATCTCACTTAATCGGAACCTAGAGCAAATGATCTAAGCTAGCCTAATTGTCATGAAATGCAAACTAAATTAGT
>JANSVA010067948.1:0-12076 GCA_025504915.1 Erythroxylum reticulatum | reverse complement strand
ACTTCTTTCACATCAATTTCATTTAACTCTAAAACACCCACAACACACATATACTCAAAAACACCCATTTAATTTCATTTAATATTTCTAAGATCGGGGTCCAACACATTACCTCATAGACAGCCATAGTAAGAGTGTTCTTAGATAAATTCTTTCTTACTTCAACAGCTACTAGTATAAGGAGAGATATTTATGGGAGTAGAGAAAAGGATAATGAAAGTCTCCATGAGTATTGGGAGAGATGCAAGAGGATGTGTGCGAGTTGCCCTCAATATCGAATTTCAGATTAGGCCTTTATTTAGTATTTTTATGAAGAATTGTTGCCTACGGAGAGGCAAATGATGGATGCGGCCAGTGGTGGAGCAATTGAGAATAAAACACCTCAAGCTACAAGAGAGTTGATTTCTACAATGGCAGCCAATTCTCAACAATTTGGGTCTCGTCAAGAACCTTCAAGACGTGTCAATGAGGTAAATTTTTCTTCTTTAGAGAATAAAATTAACCAGTTAACATCTTTGGTTCAGAATTTGGTTATAGGTAACGAGAAACAATTTAAAGCTTGTGGAATTTATGCCTATGCTGGACATCCTACAGACATGTGTCCAACTTTGCAAGATGATGGTCAAGAACAAGCCCATGCTGTTGGAAGTTTTTCAGGTCCACCTTAGCGAAAATATGATCCAGGATGGCGAGATCATCCGAATTTCAACTATGGACCTTGAACATCAGATTTTAGAAAATTTCATAATAGACTGGTGGCCCCACTTGACCAAGGTTCTTCAAACTTAGGGATGTCTCTTGAAGATATTGTGAAAACAATTACAACTAATACTGTGCAATTTCAATAGGAGACATGACCAAGCATCCAAAACTTGGAGAACCAAGTTAGTCAATTAGCAACTTCATTAAGCAAATTAGATTCTCAAGGAAAATTGCCATCTCAGACCATAGTGAACCCAAAACAAAATGTTGGTGCAATTACCTTGAGAAGCGAAAAAGAGCTGGAAATTCCAGCTACAAAAAATAGGGGCATAACTTGGCACCAAAGGATGAAATGGAGATAATGGAGCCATCAAATGGTATTGTACCTGCAAAACCAAAGATTCTGAAAGTCCATCCCCCCTTTCCTCAAAGACTTGCTAAGTCTAAAAAGGAAACAGAAGAGAAAGAGTTCCTTAACACATTTCAGAGGGTGGAAATAAATATTCCCTGCTTGACTCCATAAAGAAAATGCCCAAGTATGTGAATTTCTTAAAGAGTTGTGCACAAATAAAAAAGAAATTAACTGAGTATGAGAAAATAAATATGGGAGAAAAATATTTCTGCTATTCTTCAAAAGAATTTACCTCGGAAGTGTAAAGATAAAGGCATGTTTTCCATATCTTGCAAAATTGGGAATGTAGGGATAAAAAGGGCATATGTGATTTAGGAGCATCAATAAATATAATGCCTTATTTTATTTATTTGTCCTTGAATGTTGGTCCTTTAAAAGAAACGGGGGTAGTTATTATACTTGCTGATATATCTGTGGTTTACCCTAAGGGCATGTTGGAAGATGTTTTGGTTCAAGATCATAGCTGAGCTTTTCCAGCAGATTTCTATGTTTTAGATATGGAGGATGATAAATCCTCTACTTCATCTGATATTTTTCTTGGAAGGCCTTTTCTCAGCACTGCTAGGGCAAAGATAAATGTTCATGATGGGATATTAACCATGGAATTTGATGGTGAGATGATTAACTTTAATGTTTATGATGCCATGAAATTTCCTCATTATGTTTCTTCTGTTTTTAGCATTGATGTTATTGAACCGCTGAATGACAAAACTTTTGATTTAAGTGATAATGATAAACTTAAGGTTGTGCTTTGCAATTATTTATATCTAACCAGCCTTGGTAAGCTTGAAGAGAAGTTTGTGATGGAGGAAGAGTTACGTAAAGTAATACTTACATTAGAGATGCAAGAACCAAAGGTAGGTAGTGGCCGTTCTTTTAATTTAGCTAGATCTGACCCTATTCTCCTACTTTCTATTATGTAGGCTCCGAAATTGGAGTTGAAGTCGCTACCCTAGCATTTTAAGTATATGTTTTTGGGTGAAATAGAAACCCTTCCAGTAATAATCTCCAATAAACTCACTACAGAGGAGAAAGAAAAGATAGTTATGATTCTTAAAGATTATAAGAGTGCAATTGGATGGACTATTGCTGACATAAAAGGAATAAGTTCCTCCATATGTATGCACAAGATCTTGCTTGAAGAGGGTAGCAAGCTAAGTTGAGAAGCACAGAGGCGTCTTAATCCACCTATGATAGAGGTGGTTAAGAAAGAAATAGTGAAGCTTTTGGATGCTGGTGCTATTTATCCAATTTCGGATAGCAAGTGGGTAAGTCCAGTTTAGGTAGTACCTAAGAAAATGGGTGTTACTGTGGTAGGGAACAATGATGGTCAGTTGGTACCTACCCAAGTTCAAAATCGGTGGCAGGTTTGTATTGATTACAAAAAGTTAAATGTGTTAACTAGAAAAGACTATTTCCCACTCCCATTTATTGACCAAATGCTTAAGAGATTAGTTGGTAGAACTCATTATTGTTGCCTTGATGGATATTCAGGTTTCTACCAGATTCCAATCGCACCCGAGGACTAAGAGAAAACGACTTTCACTTGTCCATTTGATGTAGCTATAGATAGAATAGAAAACTACGGGTCAATACCATAAAAAATAATTAATAGTAGTTACCCTTTTTCTATTATCTAACCTAAAAAATAGATTTTTGATTTTTAATTAAAAATAAAGATAAAAAGTAACCAAAATTAAGATCAAATAATTTTGAACTCAAGACAAGTAGAATATAAATAAAAACTCAACCTCAAATTGCAGTGTCTAAGTGATGAATTCCCCTAATAATCATTAACTTATTAACTTTTTATCATGCAATTATATTATTGATTATTAGACCATGGAAATTCCTATCTTATGTTAATAACTCTCTTGGGACTATTAAAAACTAATATATTAGTTAATTAATAAAATTCTTTCTTATTAAAACCCCTAGGATTGCTTTATCGATTTATGAATTACACTATTAAATTTGACTCCAATCTAGAGAATTTACATCAACCTATCTGCAGTTTTGTATGGAACTCCTTCCAATTATTATAAATCTATTCATATAGGATGGTTTCTCAGTCTTAATCATATGAAGTCAAACCCTTCATTAATATTATGAATACATTAGAATAAGAATAAAACACATAATTGAATCATAATAAATAAATCAATATAATTGCTTTAAATAAAAGATTAAAATGTAATGTTACCCGAAATAGGGTTCAACACACCTAGATACTAAACACATTTAATTGCTAACCATAGAAAATGAAATAAATAACAGACATGTAGAAAAACTAATAGAAAGTAGAGAAATCATAATTCTTGATCTCCCTTTCCATTCTACTGAATCTTCTTGCAATTTTGGACTTGATGTAATTTTTTATTAGTACCTAGAAATTTTTGAGCATGTTTAAAATAAATTTTATTAATTTTTCATATTTTTAGTTCATTGTCTTAATCAAAGATTCCAAAATTAGAGAAGTTGTTTGAATAAGGATCAACAGGTATTGGACTTACTTAAAGACAAGCATATGTCTTTTGTGAAGGTCTGAGAAGTTAAGAAGAAGAAAAATATTGACACTAGAGTTTATCATAGACCTACATTGGACTCGTCTTAAATTTGTAACTTAGTGTCATAAACCAATTGCATATGACTTCACGATGAATAGAAGTTCTAAAATAAGATTGATGTTGATGTTGATGTTAGATCAATGTCAATTTTTAAACACAATTTACAAAGATATGTGATTTCTTAATTTTGAGCCCTATAAGACTCAATTTTGTTAAACCTAATAGAATTAACCTAGGAACCTTTTAGAAGAATTATGAGATCTAACTATCTTAGTTTTTTAATATTTTCTCTTAACATTAGAATAAGATTTGGAGCAAGCATTGAGGGAGTCAGTGACATCTTCTCTACTTCTTACTTCCTACTATTTTCTTTATGTTGACAATTTTTCTGTTTTGTTTTTACTATGTTTAGTGGCTAGAAAACCTAGTTAAAGTTATAGATGTAGCTTGTAAGGATTCTTTAATTATTTATATATGATTTGATTATTTTATTAATTTATTTTAATATTGGATTTATGTTTAGACAATATAGATTCAATAATATAAATTGTATGAAGGTCTAACAGGTGAAGTAGAATTTGTGTACTGGGAGAATAAACACTTTGACTTTAGAGAACGATAGTATCTTAAACTTTAATGATAATTAATTGATTAATTTTCTTAGTAAATTTTATGTATCAAAATATAGTAGTTACTAATACAATATACTTTTATGCCTTAATAAAGGGTATGCATATCTTAGGTTAATTGTTACTTTAAGTTAAATAATCAAATATGTAAGATAATTAGAATTCTTTATAACTGAACCTTAAAGTACTCTTCTTAATTAATGCTTCTTTGATAAGTTATTTTGCTTTTTTTTTGTTGGTTCATTAGTTTAATTATCTTCTATCAGATTTGGTTTTATTTAGTTTTCTTGTTTAATTAGAATTAGTATTTATAGTGAAATATTTACTTATAGGATTTAATACTCTTACCTACTCTATTTTATAAACTTTTTATAATTTATTATATGAGCTTGCAAATTTAGTTGCAATCAAGTTTTGATCATTATTTTTAGGAAACTAGTGGTTTTCTGTCTTCTTTAGCGGAGATGGCTACATACAAGTAGAATCTAGTTATTGAGATGGAGTAGTAGCCATAAAAGACTCACATAGGGTACATCTAATTGCCTATGATTAATGATAGTTTGTTATGCATAATATTAAACCAAGGGACTTGAAAGTATAAGCTAAAGTAAGTTCATCTACTTTTTCTCTTAGGCTTTAGTGGATCACTTAGTGAAGATATGATCATATTTATCAAGTAGTAATCCAAACACTTCCTTTGAATGGCCCTATAGAAGACAAGTTTCAAATGAGGTGCTCCTTGTACTTTAAGAGATTAAGTAAGAACATAGTTGATCTCAATTAAGGTTGGCTCTTTTAAAGATTAGGATTAGGTTCACATGTTAATATGTAGATTCTTCCCTCCAAGCAAGACCATCAAATTGAGGATCTAAATACAATATTTTGCATAAAAAGTAAGGGGAAATTTTTCATGATACTTAAGAGAGATACAAAGCCTTTCTTAGTCAGTTCCCTTATTATTAGTACTCATTAAAGCTATTAGTATAGTTCTTCTATAAGGATTTACATTGACATGTAAAATTTTGTTAAATAATATAGCTCAAAGAGGAAACTATTTATACAAATAATATATGGAGGTTAAGGAAATTATAGATACCTCAGAAAGAAATTCATCGATCAAAATGATAAGGGAGATGTCAAAAGCATCCTTTATAAAATGTAAGCATCTTCAAATTTTGAAAACACAAATAGAGGATCTTTTTAATTAGTTGAAGATGATTATAAAATATGATATAGGTAATAGGAAAGCATGTTATCCTTATGAAATATATGGGAATCTATCACATATATGCATGAATATTAAGCCAAACTTTAGTTGCAATGAGGAAGAAAACTACATGGTTGCTTTTAGGGAAAGCAATGCATGAGGAATAAAACCTTCTCCAACACATATAATTTGAGGTAGAGAAATCAAATAAACTTTTAAGGGAAGTAGTTCGAAGCAAGTGTGGTAGTTGTGAGCTATACTATGTTTATAGGTTGAAGAGTACGTTTTTAAGTGTTTTCTTAGGTGTTAATTGTATATTTAGGAATTAGATTTTATGTATTTGTTACTTTATATATATTCTTGTATAATTATTATTGATTAGGGAAATTATTTAATCTTAATTCATGTTTTAGTGGATATTTAATGCATTTTGATGAAGAGTGGAGATAGGAAATTCCAAGAAAAGATGAAGAAGAAGTTGGAAAAAGGAAGCATCATGATCGTGCATATGCATAATCATATAAGAATACAAGATGGAGAGTTGAAGGCCATCTATCATGATCATACATCCATGCATGATCATGATAGAGAGTGTTTGAGTAGACAATGCACAATCGTGCAACATGCACAATCATACAAATCCCAGTTTTTCCAAATAGCAAAATTTTTATACTTTCTATGATTTAGGGCCATTTTTAGAGCAAAAACAAGTGTGAAAACCTTAGAAAGAACACTAAAAGGATCAAGAAGTATTCAAGTCAGATAAAAAACAAAAAAGAGTTGAATAAAAAATACAAAATAGGAGATCAAAGAGCAACATCCTAATGAACATAATCGATCGAATTCTAGCTCAAGGAAAAAACGAGAAGACATCCAAAACTCAATTATCTACTCTCTCAATTTATTTCCTTGTTGTTATTAGATGTTAATGATGATTCAATTTGGATATGTAGTTACATCTATGGATTGCTATAATTCTTTTATTACTTACTGTTGATTTATTTCTTAAACATTTATATGTTTAATTTAATGAAATATGCTTAAGACATTTATTGATTTATACTCAATTTAAATCAAGAGATTAGATTGTATCATTTATTTTATATTGCATAGAGAGAGCTAGTATCCCAATAGATCTATAAACATCAAATTAATAGGCAATTGAAGAGAGATTTTAATTGTTTATTAGTTACCGATATGATTGCTTTAAATCCAACTGTATAGTTAGGAAGAGTTTTGATAGATTGAGGGGTCAAAATTCAATTTCTACTTATTTTAAATGCGATTAATTTATTAGATCTTGAGAAAGGGTAATTATTATATATCTATAAAAAGGTGAAGGTAAAATAAATAAGGATAGAACTTCCTAGTTTTCATCATTGATCAACCAACTAATTCACTGCTGCTTATTTCATTATTTAATTATAAATTCTTGTTTTTCGTTTAACTTTTAGATATTATCTTGTTTTTTTAGCTTAAAAATTTACAAGAATTGTTGGGTGATTACTACAATCCTCATATGACAATCCTTTTTATGCTACAAGATTCAATCTGTATACTGACAGTAAAGAAAGTTTTTAATTTAAAGTTTTAAGTTTTTAGTGATATTGTTAGGGATTATTTTGTAGCATCTAATTAACTTTAAGTCATTTTGATTTAAGGATTGTAACATTTTCTTCTATGATTGTAAGTGCATGAACATAAGATCTACAAGGAGCTCAAGAAAACTAATAGACATATAAGTTTCTAACATCACTAAGCAATCAAGGAAAGGAATTAAGGCACAATAAAGAATCCTTATGGACTTCATGAGTCCAAGGCTTAATTCTAATCAACAAGGACTAACAAAAACCACCAATACAAACCAAAACTTTTGAAAATAAATCATAGTCGTTGAATATCTTGGAAACTAATTTCCTTTTATAAACTGGTCAATAAGGATAGAGATTTGTGACATGTTCCACTATAATGGGTTATCCAAGGATGCAACCAATATGAGACTCTTTATGTTCACACTTAAAGATCGAGCCAAGACATGGTTAAATTTTATTATCCTAGAGAACATGAAAAAATAGGACCAGCTGGTACAAGCCTTTTTATCTAAATATTTTCCCTTAAAGAAGAACACTATGATTATAATAGAGACAAACAATTTCCAGTAATGTGAAAGGGAGTAATTAAATAAAACATGGGTAAGATTTAAGGGGTTGGAAAGGAGTTGTCTTCATCATAGCTTGCCTAAAGAGTTCCTTTCATAAACCTTCCACAATGGTGTGAATCCACCCACAAAAGGCACCAGAGATATAGCAACTGGTGGTTTGCTAATGAGGAAAAAATTGATGATGCATTTGATTTTTTATAAGAGAAGGAAACTAACAACTGTCTATAGAAGTAAAAAAGGAGTAGACAATAAACAATGTTTAAAGATTTTAAGGGACTGCTTGTTGTGGATATAGGGACAATGTTTTATACTGGAGTAAAATTAGAATAAAAAAAAGAAAGTCGTGGAGAAAATTAGAAAGAGAATAAGATCCATGAGATGGAAAATTGTAATCATAAGAAGCATAATTCCTAATGTGTTGATGCATAGGACCTTCACATTAAAAATAGGAGTTGGTTAAAAAATTAAGGTTAAATAGTGAAGCTATTGACCCCAAAATTAGTATGTTATGTTTAGGTAATTTTTTTAATTTTATTTGCATTTGTTTCCTTATTTTTATAATTTTAAAGTGATTTGAATTTATGCATATTTATGGCATAATATGTGTCCATGTTCCTTCTCTGATGCCATCACCACCATAATCCTTATAAGCATTCTTGCACTTATTTTTTATTTCTTTTATTTTTATTTTTTATATTTTTCTGTGTTGTTTCTATATTGAGAACAATATGTTATTCAATTATGAGGAAGTATATGCATTTGTATGATCATTTATGTTTGACTTTGCATTTGCATTATGTTGATTTTTTGTTTGTATCTGCATTATGTAATTGTTGCATAATTTTGCATTATTTGTTTATGTAAAAATGTCAATGGCATCAAATTGAAATAAATTAACTTAACTACAACTATGATCACTTATGAAGTTTGTAATTAAATGTTTTAAAGGTGAATATACATGTTGATTAGAATATTATACCTATTCTTTCATTTTGTGATACTTGTTTGGATGCATTTACTATTAAATTCATTTATATTTTTTAGCATCATTAGTAGCCTTTATAGGAGTGATTTTCTAGGAAAAAATGATGTAGGCTAGGAAAAAGGTTTGTTAAATAAATGTCCTATTCTATTGGCCCTTTTGTAAAAAAGAAGGTTAAGAATAGGGATAGTGGCCAGTTGTGAGTTATGATATAGCTACATAATAGTGGGAATTCATGAAAAAATATTTGTCTTCATGTCAAAATGCTATAATGTCACTCTAACAAAGCTTAATAAAATGTTAACTAGTTAAGTAACCGAGGTACATTTATGATAAGGTGTTTGTCTTTACGTCAAAAGACTAGGTGATTGTTATAAAAAATATAAGAAAATATATTATGTTTTCAATAAAAGTGAACATATTGATCTTTTAGTGACATTTCCATAAATTGGTACTTGGTGATGGCCTACCTTTTTAATTGGTAAATAATAATGAGTACATGCTTCCAAGTGCCATAGATGAATGAATATGTTATTAATATTTTGGTTGGTATGTGTATTTAAAATAAAGCTCTTGAACATAAATGGAATAAGATAATATGTTGGAACTTTTTAGGTGATTAATGTTTATGGATAAGCTAATTTCATGAAATTTGAGGTCATTTTTCCATAATTGCATTGTTGCATGATTTTATATTTATGTGCTTTATGTTTTTTTTATGGTTTTAGTTTTACTTGAGGACAAGTAAAGATTTAAGTGTAGGGAAGTTGGTACGTGATTATAGTGTGTTTTATAAATTGAAGAGAGTGTTTTAAATTGTTTTCTTAGATGTTAATAATGTATTTAGGACTTAGATTTATATCTTTGTTAGTGCTTATATATGTTTTATTTAATTATTATTGATTAGGCCAAGAATTTAATCTTAATGCATGCTTTAGGGGATATTAATGTGTTTAATGATGAGGGGAGACAGGAAATTTTAAAAAAAGATGAAGGAAAAGCTGGACAAAGGAAGTAGTTATGATTGTTCATATGTTTCATCATACAGGATGCAGGATGGAGAGTAGAAGGCTCTCTGTCACGATCATGCATGGGTAGACAATGCACGATCATGTAACATGCATGAATATGTAAATTCTAGCTTTTCTAGGTCATAAGATTTCATACTTTTGATTTTTCGGGGCTATTTTGAAACAAAAATAATGTTGGAAACCCTAGAAAGAACCCTAGAAGGATCAAGAAGTATTTAAGGCAAAGTAACAAATATAGTTGGCTAAAAAATAAAAAAAGAAGGGATCAAAGAGTAGCATCTTGAAGAACACAAATTGTAGAATTCCAGTTCAAAAAGACATCCTAAAATCATGTATCTACTTTTTTCTTTTATTTCCTTATTGTTGTTAAATGTTAATGATGACTCAATTGTAATATATAGTTGCATTTTTAATTTAATGAAATATGATTGTAATGTTTGTTGCTTTATAATCAATTTGAATCTACATATTAGATTAGATCATTTGTGTTATGTTGAACAGCAAGAGTTGGTGGACTAATATACCTAAAAACACCAAATTAATAGGTAATTAAAGAAAGACCTTTATTGTTTATTAGTTACCAATATTATTGTTTCAAATCCAATTGCATAGTTGGGAAGAGTTTCTGATAGATCAAGATGTCACAATTAAATTTCTATCTATTTAATTGGGATTACTTGATTAGATCTTAAAAGAGGAAAATCATAATTATTGTATATCTAAGGTCAAGTAGTATTAAATTAAGAAGGTTCAGTGAAAATAAATAAAGATAGAAGTAATTCCTAATATTTATCATTGATCAACCAACTAATTTACTGCTACTTATTTCATTGTTTAATTATTAATTATTTATTTTTATTTTAAATTTTAGATATTATCTTGTTGTTTATATTTAAAAATTTAACAGGAATTGTTGGGTGACTACGACAATCCTAATTGGATGATACTTTTAATGCTATAAGATCCACTTACAATCAAGAAAGCTTTTAATTTAAAACTTTAAGAAAGTGCTGGTATACCAGTGAGATCACATGATTTCTAAAGCAGACCTCAATTTTAATAGCCTCCATATTGAGGAATAACATAGCGGAGATGTTACAATTAATATCAACTTTCAAATTCAACATTGGAAAAAGTGATGCGGTCATAGAATGCATCTATGCAAGATTTTGATGTAAAATTGGATAAAGTGGTGCCTTAAACTAGTGTATCCATTCATAATTTGGAGATATAAATGGGCTTACTAGCTAAAGAGATGAGTGATGAAGTGAAAGGAGGCTTCTGAGCACACCTATGTGAACCCTAGAAATCAAGTGTTAGCCATTACAATTTGGAGTTCTGAAACACTTAAGTTTAATGTTGCTAGAGAAAAGAAATTGCTTAAGTACCAAAAGTCTAAAGAAGAGGTAATAAATAGAGGAAATAGTAGCAGATGGGTGTTAGTCTCACCTTCATTTAACATTGTATGTTGATTTGGATACAAAGATAAATATGAATAGAATAGAATCAACACTTGTTCCATTTTTAATTTGTTGTTGTCATGTATCTAAGTCATACATAAAGCCCTTCAAATATCTAGAGGTTAAAGAAGAAGACAAATAAGGATAGTTTGAATAACTTTTTGAATGTCTTTAGGAAATTAAAATTTAACTTACCCTTTGTTGAAACATTATCTCATAAACTAACATCTATAAAGTTTTTGAAGGAATAAACTCTAATAAAAGAAAATTAGAGCAACCTGCTACGATGTCGTTCATAGAAGAGTGTACTTCTATATTAGATAATAAATTACCTCAATAGGTGAAATATTGAGGGATTTTTACTATTTCTTACCAATTTAGTGATTCTAAACTAGTTAAATGTTTATATGAGTTAAGTGTTAGACCCTGCACCTCAGCAGGAATGCAACTAAGTGTTAATGATGATGAAGTGTTATTAGAAATCTAATTTCTTTATCTATTTTCATGAAGATAGCAATATGAGATGTTAGGTTGATAATTGTGCCCCTCAAGTTGATAAATGTGTCACTTTTGCTAATGAATCATTTCAACAAGTATCCAATTTAGGTTATAGAAGACCTATTTATTAAAGTAGGAAAATTCATTCTTTTAGTCAACTTTTATGTGATGGACTGATCGGCTCTCGTTTAATCTTTAGATTAATCCCTTAGAAACCGAATAAAAAATTTAATTCCAAGGATTGCAACATAGGATGCAACCCTGGGTCGTCTCACTTAATTGGAACCTAGCGCAAATGGTCTAAGCTAGCCTAATTGTCAAAAAATGCAACAAATGAAAGAAAAATGTACAAAAAGGTATTTTTGGATTTTTGGGAAGTGAAAAGTGAAAAACTCAAACAATGATCAAATATGATAAAATCCTCTTG
>JANSVA010067898.1:0-12079 GCA_025504915.1 Erythroxylum reticulatum | reverse complement strand
TAATAATTCAAGTTTCCTGAACAAAGAAGGCAAGATTGTCTATAAAAACATGTTTAAAAGCAGTTAAATTCAGTTTTCCAGAATAGGGATTTCTGAAACATTTTACATGATGCATGTATGCACAAATTAACACAAAACGGTAACAAACATGACATTAAAAAAAATGTAAAACAGCAAAATCTAGCAAAACAATTAAACAATAAACATGACACACAAACGAACAATTACGTAAATAAAATAAACAAAGTTAAACAAGTGAAACTTGCCCCTCCCCACACTTTAGACTAAACATTGTCCTCAATGTTAGCAAATGAAAGACAAGAATAGTAAAAAGTAAAGAGTGAGATAAAGCTTCTCTAAAGTGACACGCTAAGGTGATGGTGGAGCTTCGAGGTGGTACAGATTTTTCGGGTTGCTTGTCGCTGCCAGGTCTATGACGAAATGTGACCATGGACTAAGTTACCTATGGTGAGAAGTTTTGGAAGTAGATGGGAGGGGTGGCGAAAAGGGTTGGGGGCTTTGTGGGTTGTAAATTAGGATAGACTGAAATACCCTCTCTATACTTGGTTTAAAACAATGGTCAAAATTGCAACCAGGCCATTTTGCTTGATTGCTGCTTGTTGACTCATCTTTAAAATTGTCTGTGTATTTACGCAAACCATGTAATTATCCATTTTTTGCTTTCAACCCATACTATCCTGCAAAATAATAAAAACCTTGCGACCAAGTAACATCCAACAACAGCAAAATATTGGAATAAAATTCAAAAAGAAAATGTTGAAAAACAAGAACCTGATAGAATTATGAACAACTAAAAATTAAATTGCGAAGAACAAAATGAGAGCAAACCTTGGGTTGCCTCCCAAGAAGCGCATTTGTTTAATGTCATTAGCCCGACATGGGCCCCATTCAGTTATAGGAAGGTTCATTCAAAGAATTAACTTTGCCGGAATGGGGTTAAAATCCTTCATAAAATGGCTTCAAACGATGGCCATTCACCTTGAAAACTTTTCCTGTTTCTATGCTTTGAATATCCACAGCACTGTAAGGATAAATCTTCGTGACTACAAAAGGTCCAATCTACTTGGATTGCAATTTCCTAGAAAAAAGTTTCAAAGTCGAATTAAATAAAGTACCTTTTGTCCGACTTTAAACTTCTTCTCGGCAAGCTGCTTGTTATGAAAAGCTTTAGTTTTAGCCTTGTATGTAATAGTGTTGTCGAAAATATGGTTTCATAGTTCTTCCAATTCCTAAATTTGCAAGTTCCTTTGTTGCCCAGTATCATCAAAATTCATGTTGCACTGCTTCATGACCGAGAATGCTCGATGCTCAATTTCTACAGGTAGATGACTGGTTTTTTTCCATAAACAAGTCTATAAGGAGACATATTTAATGGCGTTTTATAAGCAGTGTGGTAAGCCCAAAGAGCATCGTACAAGCGCCAGCTCCAGTCTTTCCTGCTGAAATTCACAGTTTTCTCCAAAATACTCTTTACCTCTCGATTAGACAATTCCGCCAACCCATTGGTTTGAGGATGGTAAGCCGTGGAGGTCCTGTGCACAATTCCACATTTCTTCAGCAATACAGCAAATACTCTGTTGTAGAAATGAGTCCCGTGATCACTAATGATTACTTTCGGGGTGCCGAACCTGACAAAGATATTAGCCTTCACAAAATTGAGAACAACTTTAGAATCATTAGTTCGAGTAGCTTTTGCCTCTACCCATTTCGAAACATAATCGACAGCTAACAAAATGTACTGAAAACCAAATGAAGATGGAAAGGGCCCTTGAAATCAATCCCCCACATATCAAATATTTCATAAACAATAACCGGGGTCTGAGGCATTTCATTTATTTGGCCTATGTTGCCAGTCATTTGGCACCTGTCACATGCTTTATAAAATGCATAAGAATCTGTAAAAATGTCAAGCCAGTAGAAACCAGATTCAAGCACTTTCTTAGCTGTCCTATTAGGGCCGAAATGGCAAGCACAAGCAGATGCATGACAAAATTGCAATATGGAAAAAATCTCAGATTCAGGTACGCACCTTTGCACAACCTGGTCAGAACACATTTTCTATAAATATGGATTATCCTAAATGTAATACTTGCCATCGTTCTTTAATTTATGGCGCTGGGCAGATGTGCTACCATCTGGGTATCCATTCTAGGTGATAAAATTAACCAAATCAACGTACCATAGGTTTCGACATGGCAATGTTGAATTCATCGCGAATAACTGCTCATCAGGAAACTCCTCAGTAATGACCAGATCATGTCCAGAAGTGTTGTTCAGTCTTCTCAGGTGATCTGCGACCAGGTTTTCTGCTCCTTTTTTATCTTTGACCTCAATGTCAAATTCTTGCAGTAAAAGAACCCACCGAAAAAGTCTTGACTTGGCATCCTTTTTGCTCATCAAGTACTAAAGAGCTGCATGATCTGAATACACTATCACCTTCATTCCAAGCAAGTATGATATGAATTTATCTAGTGTGAAGACCACAACAATCATCTCTTTCTCAGTAGTTGAATAGTTTTATTGAGCACTATCCAACATCTTTGATGCATAGTAGATCACATAAGAGTCACGACCTACCTTCTGCTTAAGAACTGCTCCTACAGCGTAGTTACTGGCATTGCACATGAGCTCAAAAGGGAGGTTCCAATCTGGTGGTTTGATGATAGATGCAGTAACTAACTTTTACTTCAAAATATCAAATGCCTTTTTGCAGTCTTCAATGAATTCAAACAGCATGTCTTTTTGCAGAAGGTTGCTCATTAGATTAGCTATCTTCGAAAAATCTCTGATGAATCGCCCGTAAAAACCTGCATCACCTAGAAAAGAATTTACTTCCCGCACATTTGCGGGACAAGCCAGCGAGCTAATCACATCAATTTTTTATATATCCACTTTAATTCCCCTAGCTGAAACTTGATGTCCTAATATGATTCCTTAATCAAACATGAAACGACACTTTTCATAATTAAGCACAAGATTTTTTTCAATGCATCTTTTTAACACTTTCCTCAGATTTTCTAAACAAGATGCAATGGAATCTCCTTACACAGTAAAGTCATCCATGAAAACTTCAATAATTTCCTCTGCATAGTCAAAAAAGATACTTACCATACATCTCTGAAACGTCGCCGGAGCGTTGCAAAGACCAAATGGTATGTGTTTGTAAGCGAAAATGCCAAACGGACAAGTGAATGTTGTCTTTTCCTGATCTTCAAGCATTACATAAATCTGATGAAAGCCTGAATAACCTTCTAAACAATAATAATGAGAATGACTTGCAAGTCTCTCAAGCATCTGATCAATAAATGATAAGGGAAATGATCTTTACGAGTAGCAACATTTAATTTTATATAATCAATACATACACGCCACCTATTTTGATCTCTAGTGGGTATTAATTCACCTTTTTCATTTTCAACAACAGTAATGACAATTTTTTTAGGAACTACCTATGTTGGACTTAACCATTTTCTATCTGAAATAGAATAGATTACATCTGCAGCCAATAATTTCAATATCTCCTTTTTTACAATCTCCATCATTGGCGGATTCAATCGACAATGAGGTTGCTTGCTGGGTTTGCAATCATCCTCTAACAAAATTCGATGCATGCAGATAGTAGGGCCAAATCCCTTTATGTCTGCTATCGACCATCCAATAACTTCTTTATTCTCCCTAAGGACACGGATAAGCTTCTCCTCCTCTAAATTATTCAACTAATTGGAAACAATCACAAGTAATGTTTCGTCCTTCCCCAAGAAGACATACTTAAGGTGCACAGGTAATGCTTTGAGCTCCAATGTTGATAGCTAAAGAATGGAGGGGAGTACTTTATTGCTGTCAATCTTCAGTGGCTATTGCAACATCCCAGACGCACCCTGTAATGCCTGCAAATCATGTATTGCGTGGACCATACCTCTCGGAACTACCCATTCAATCTCGATCTCTGATAGCTTCACAGGAGTAATGTTATCAGTTATCGCAGCCTGCAAAAAATCATCAACACACAACTCGAGAACTTTCTCGATCAAGGGGTTAATATAATGAACAACAAAAGCTGTACAATAATCAATAGGATGCTTAATGGTATTATTAATAATGAATGTAACTTTGGCACCATTAAACTCCATAGTTAAAGTCCCTTAATGAACATTAATTTTTGTCCTAGAAGTGCTCAAAAATGGGCGTCCTAACAACATCATCCTAGACACAGGTGAACCCTCATCCTCTATTCTCATCACATAAAAATCTGCAGGAAATACTAAATCATCTACCTGCACTAAAACATCCTACAACAATACTTTGGGGTACCTAGTGGTGCGATCAGCTAGTGTTAAAATGCACCATCTTGCTTCAACAGACCAGCATTCAATGTAGTATAAATAGACAATGGCATAAGACTTATAGAAGCCCTTAAATCTAGCATAGCCCGTTCTATGCCAACATTGCCAATTTTAAAAGGAATGGTAAACATACCTGGGTCCTTTTCCTTTATTGGTAACTTGCCCTGCAACACTACTGAGACGTTCTCACTCATTACCACGCACTCTTTGCCTCTCATCTGGGTCCTGCTAGTAACCAAGTACTTTAGAAATTTGCAGTACCTTGGTGTTTGTCTAAACAATGTGAGAAGGGGGACGTTAATTTACACTTTCTCAAAAATCTTTAAAGTCTCCTCATCATTCTGCAATTTCTTCTTTTTAGTTAACCTGTATGGGAATGGTGGCCTTTCTGGATTAGTTGCCACAATTTCCCTGATTTCAGCTTCTTTTTCTGGCTTGAAAGTTTCAACATGGTCATGTTGAAGTTTCTGCGATCCTCCAGCACTTTCAATTTCTTTTCCACTATGCAAGGTAATGGCACTGATGTTCTGCCTAGGATTGACAGTAGGCTAGGAGGGCAATTTCCCTTAATTCTATGCAGTAGCCATTTGACTAATTTGCTCCCCTAGCTCTTGAAATTTTTTTTTAGTCTGAGCTTGAAATTGTGTCGAATCAGTCTGAAACTGAACCAAACTCTGTAGTTGTGTATTAGTTGTCAATTGAGACGTAGTCAACTACGACATAAGATCCTCTAAGGTGGAAATTCGGTCACCATAATTAGGCCTCAGATGCTGTTGCTGTTGCTGTTGCTATTGTTGAGGCTAATGTTGTTGACTACTCTGACCTTGCTGCCCATTCCCATATCTCAGATTGGGATGATCCCTCCATCCTGGGTTGTAAGTATTCAAATAAGGATCATATTTTCTCTGAGACTGATAATTATCATTGATCGCATTGACTTCAGCTTCCACAATATCATCTTGCAGAGTCGAACAAGCATCAATAAAATGACCCTTAAATCCACAAATGTGACAAATAGGGACTTGTGGTCCCTTGGTTATGGCATTTGCATTGACACTATTGGCATTGGAAGAATTAATAACTGGTCTTTCCAATAATTCAGCAATCTTTTCAAGTCTACTTTGTGGCCATTGCTGCAATTAAGTTTATGGCCTCCTGAGGCGTTTTGTTCATTATAGCTCCCCCACTAGCAGCATCAAGAATCTTCCTATCATTTAGTAACATCCCATCATAGAAGTACTGAATAAGGAGTTGCTCTGTAATTCCATGCTGAGGACAACTTGCACAAAGCCTCTTAAATATCTCATAATATTCATACATGTTTTCTGTATCTCTTTGTCTGATGCCACAAATCTCTCTACGCAAACTAACGGCTCTGGACGCTGGGAAGTATTTTTCTAAAAATAATCTCGCCATATCAGGCCATGTATCCACTGTCCCTGGCGGAAGATAATACAACCAGCTCTAGCTATGCCCTCTAGAGAAAAAGGGAAAGCATGTAGTTTCAATTAATCCACAGTTATGCCTCTCGGTTTGAATCCAGAACATAACACATGAAAGTCCTTGAGATGTCTGTTCGGGTCGTCAGAAGGTAACCCATGAAATTTCGATAAGGCCTGAATCAACCCAGAGTTGCAGAAGCTCGATTTCTAACTGGTTCTGCAGGTGGAATAGGTTGTTGATCTGCCATCGCTGCTTCTTCAAAATCTTCCAATAACTCGGTCTCAAAGGCAGGCAAATTCTCAGTTTGGTCAGGCAAGACTTGCGCAGACGTAGAAGCTTGTCTCTTATGCAATTTAATAGCTTTCCTAAATTGCTTTGCGATCTTCTCTATCTCCGGATCGAACAATAAATCACCTGTAGAAATGCAATGCCGTATGCAAACAACTAAAAAAAATTGATTAGCAACACAAACAAACAAAAACTTAAACACTAGTCCCCGATAACGACGCCAAAATTTGATGGCGTGTCAATCCAACAAAAATAAATTCCTACTCTAGAACACTTAAATTAGTAAAGTGGTGAATAGGGTCGAACCATAGAGACCAATATAGTAATTATTTATTTGTGTGAAATCAAAAATAAAAATAATAAATAAATAAAAATATAAAAAGAATTGATTTGGGGATGATTAAATTTAAAACACGAAATTACGTAAAAAGAAATTAAAAATAAAGATTGAAAATAATATAAAGAAAAGCCTAGCTAAGGTACTCCTCCGTTTGATACTGTAATTCGATCATAGATTCAAAAAAATAAATTTTGTTCATTCTTATGGACAAAGTTATAGCATACAGTGAACATCACATATCACCTAATCCATTCGTAATTATTAGATAACCCGAGTAAAGCTCCGCAGATTATTACCCTAACCAATTAGACTATTCCCGAGTAAAGCTCCGCAGAATATAACCTATGGTAGCAGTAGGCTCTAATGGACCTTTGTCTTAGTCAACAGAATCGGAAAAGCCGTAATCTATTTAGACTAAATTATTTAATCTCATTAATTTCTTAATTGAAATTAATTCGCCACTTCGATAAACAGCAATCACGGATTAACTAATCTATTTGGCAATTTCATTATTAAGTCAATCAATTAACAGGTCTAATTAATCAACAAACCCGACATAATAAATCGATTAAAGCACGGAGATTAAATAAACATAAGAAATAAACGAAAACAATTAAATCAAAGGAGTCTCACGAACTGCATAAATCAAACGTAAGGTACCTTGTCTAGATTAAAAGGTTAGCCATACATAACACTATTCTCTATCTATTATAGCTTATTTGACCATTTAATATTGGAGTCCTTCAATCTTCAAGTTTACGACCAAACCAGCTTCAGCTCTCCTATGCACTTCAACGTTGGTCTACACCTACTACCCCACTCTCTTTTGATTATGATAAAAATAATCCTTGCCCAAAGCTGCTGCCGCCGTCCACTATCCTTCTTTTATGTGATAAAAAATAATCCCCCCTACTGTAAGTCTAGGTCTTCCTTTTTTTGCCAAAAGTTGCAGCCGTCAATCTCGTTAGTGAGTCCAAATCAATCCAACTTTCTCTAGGTTTTCTTGGGAGGAAACTCTAATGAAAAAGGAGTTTGAGTGTTGGCTTAGAAGCTTTGGCATAAGAGAAGTGGAGGAAGGTCAAATTGGAGAGAGAGGGGTCGAAGGGGTTCAAGCGATGTTACGAATACCGTACCGAACTTGGTATTAGATTGAGTTCTGGTATGATACTGTACTGGTACTGGTTAGAACCAAATACAATTTTGGGTAATTTTTTAAAATTATGAAATAGTTCCTAAATTTTTTTTAAATTTGCAAAATAACCCATTAGTATATTGTATAGTTATACTGTATACTTTACTAATTTATTGTTTATATCAACCCTATTTTCAAAATCATAATAATAAATAATAATGACAATTAATATAAAATAACAATAATTTTGAATATTTCACGTATAAATAATAACCACAATTAATATAAAAAAGACAATCATCATCATACAAATATAAAATTAAGTATAATACAAAGTATTTAAAATATTACAATAATACAATTTCATCATTTTAATAAATAATATTACATCAAAAGATTCAAAACATCCAATAAAAAGAACAATAAATATCCTTAAACAATTTACAAAAAGAGTTGATGATGAAGAAACAATCAAGTAGAAGTTAAACCTGAAACAAAAACATTACAGTTACATTATATATATAGAATTTAACATAAACATTAAATACTAGTAAAATTAAAAGAAGAGGAAAAACAAAAACCTAGAACGAAATTCAATTGTCAATGGGAAGATACTCGCTAGAACTGCACTGACCCCAATGATTATTTGGTATAAATCATTATTGATAGGAGCTTCATCATCATTATCATTCAAATTTAATTCACCAAATGACATGTCAATGCTTTCCTATCCAAGATTATCTTCCAAATCCAAATCATTCACAATCAGCCAAATTCAGTTCTTTAGAAACCCAATCAGCCAAAAATCAATATTATCAATGGCAATTGAATCACTTGAACTACTTGCGCTATTAAGATTCCTAGTAAACAATTAAATTTAATTATTAGAAAATTATAAGAAATTATATTAAAATTATTAATGAAAATAATGAAAATAACATACCTTTCTCGAAGCTTTAAATTGTACGAACAAAAACCAAATCATTCAACCTCTTATGCTCCAATCTGTTCCTTTTCTTTAAGTGGATAAATTCAAATGTGCTCCAGTTTCGTTCACAGCCTGTTGCACTCACACATTGACTTAAAATTCGAATCGCAAACATTTTCAATTCTGGGACATCATTTCCAAATTGATCCCACCAAGAAACTGTAAGTTATAAGATAACAAAAGTAGTTTTATAAACAAATTAAATTGATAATTAATTTTCAACAAATAAGAAAAGGAAATAACTAATACTTGACGAAAGTTTTTCTCTTTGTCGAATAGCAATTAATATTCCAAAATTTCCATAAGACAACTTGTAAAGCTCCATTTGTGAGCTTAAAAGATCTTGCATCGTGTCAGTGCTAACAATTGTTGTAATTGTTAAAAACATTCCTCTATTGACTTCAGCTTGCTTTGTTAGATCCAGTCTAAAATACACATTAGGATTCAAAAATGCCCCATCTACAAATAATGGAGAAAAAAAATTTCTTTCCCTTTTCTTATTAATGACTGAAAGATATGGTGTGTATAAAGAAGACTTATTTTTCAAATTGACCTTGACTGCTTCCATCGCTCTCTCCATGGCATCAAAAATATAACCCATTGTTGACTTTTCTTCACTATCATCCAAGTGAAGCACCGTCACCAAAAGCTCACAAACTCGGATAACAAATTGACATTGAGGCCAAAATTCTCTATCTTCTAGTATAATATTACAAACCTCCACTCCAGCATTAGATCTAGCATACTGAGATGCAATCCTCTTATCAGTTGTAAATATTTGTCTTAACTCCTTCATCGAAACAGAAGTCTGAAGTGATAAGAAATTTGTGTCAAATCTTGTCTCATTAGGACAACACAAATTCCTACCATTGGTAAATTCCTTTCTCATCAAATTTAATACCATACGCGATTATAAATAAACTTTGTCACCCTTTTAGCTTTTTGCATAGTCTCATCAATAATAGGAAAATAACTAGGATCCCCTATATTCTCCAGCATTAGGTCAATGCAATGTGCAACATTTGGAGTCCAAAAAAGTAAATTATACGTATTATGCAACCTTTTTCTTGCCGTTTTATAAGCGGAATCATTGTCAGTAATAAATTGAACAATGTTTTCCAGCCCTACTTCATTTACAACTTCATCAAATATTCCAAACAAATTCTCAGTATTTCTAATAAGGCCAGATGCATCAATAGATTTCAAAAACATAGAGTCATTTGAAGAATAAACTAAAAAATAGGCTCTTGTCTCCTATTTGTCCAACCATCACACATAATTGAACATCTATAAGTACTTCAATTCACTCTTCTTTTAGCCAAATAATTTATAATTTCTGAAACAGCACAACTCAAAAGTTTACGTCTTAAGTCATTAATAAAAAAAACCTTTGTATCCTGGACCATAAAAGGCTATTGCATCCATCATAGGTTGATAATAATAAGGCTGAGAAGCATTGAATAACGAACCTGAATCATACCACCATCTAGCTACTGCCATATCGATGTTGTGAGCCACATCTCTTGATTGCATTGCACTACGAATTGAAGGTTGGGCTTTAGGATTTGTTCGTGGTGCAAAGAAACTAGTCAGCCTTCTTCTCTTCCTCACATTAGATTCTTCTTGAGCCTAAGATAGAACACTACCAGTACCAGTACTACCACTACCACTTCCACCTTCAATATTTCTAAAATCACCACGGAAACTAGAAAATGAACTTCCACTATCCATTTCAAAATTCAATCTTTCCCTTCTATCTCTCTCATATTATTATTCATCAAGCAATGTTTTCATCTGCCACTTTACATCATGACTTACTTTTTTCCAGGGTTCTACATCTCCTTTAACCCCAGTTAAATATTTTTTCAATCGGTAATTCCTCCACCTTTCAAATGCTTGTTACAAAATAAACAAATAATATGGTTCTTCACATCAGAAACCAATGCGGTATGAGCCCAAGTTGGATCATTGTATCTTCCTGAAGTGGGTTGATCAGGAGCACTGAACTTTCTTCCTTTTATCTATACACATAAAAATAAATAACACATAATTTCAATACGCAATATGCATATCCATCTTATATAATATAACTCATTTTGTATGATTACTATACACAATTCAATTTCGTAGAACACAATTCATTATAAGTCAAAAGCTAACAATTCAAAACATTCAACATATATAATAACACAAAACATACATCAACAATTTCCATTTTCAACAATTTCCAACAATAACAAAACATTCATAATTTCATTTCTATTTTCAACAATTTCCAATTCCAACAATCACAAAACATGCATAAACAATTTCATTTCCAACAATTTCCATTTCCATTTCCATTTCCAACAATCACAATACATTTATAAAACAATTTTCATTTCTAATATCTATAAATCATACATAAACAATTTCTATTTACAACATCCACAAATCATACATAATTTCATTTCCATTTCTAACAATATCTAACAATTTCCAATTCCAACAATCACAAAATATACATTAACAATTTCCAACAAATTCAAAACATTCATAATTTCATTTCCAACAAGTTCTAATTCCAACAATCACAAAACATACATCAACAATTTTCATTTTCAACAATTTTCAATAATTTCTATTTCCAACAAATTCAAAATAGTTATAATTCTATTTCCATTTCCAACAATTTCCAATTTCAACAACCACAAAACATACATCAACAATTTTCATTTTCAATAACTTCCAACAATGTCTATTTATGACAAATTCCAAACATTCATAATTCTATTTCCATTTCTAACAATTTTTAATTCCAACAATCACAAAACATACATCAACAATTTCCATTTTCAACAAATTCCAACAATTTCCATTTCCAACAAAATCCAAACATTCATAATTCCATTTCCATTTCCAACAATTTCCAATTCCAATAATCACAAAACATACATCAACAATTTATATTTCCAACAAATTCAAAACATTCATAATTTTATTTCCATTTCTAACAATTTCTACAATTTTCAATTCCATCAATCACAAAATATACATCAACAATTTCCATTTTCAACAATTTCCAACAATTTCTATTTCCAACAAATTCAAAACATTCATAATTTCATTTTCATTTCCAACAATTTCTATCAAATTTCAATTCCAACAATCATAAAACATACATCAACAATTTTTATTTTCAACAATTTCTATTTCCAACAAATTCAAAACAAACATCAACAATTTCCAATTCCAACAATCACAAAACATATATCAACAATTTTCATTTTCAACAATTTCTATTTCCAACAAATTCAAAACATTCATAATTCCATTTCCATTTTTAACAATTTCCAATTCTAACAATACATTTTATTATAAACAATTTATTATAAAACCTTCCTCAATTTCATTTTATTATAAACATTTTATTATAAAACCTCGGTCTCCTATCATATTTCATTCCATTTTATTTTAATACCTTCTTCAGTTTCATTTTATTATAAAACCAATAATTAATTTGATAAAAATCATGTGAAAATACT